>JARYGA010033189.1:0-44932 GCA_030545235.1 Helianthus tuberosus | reverse complement strand
CTGGTCAACTCGGTCAAACCTGGTCAACTCAGTCCACGTTTCGACGACTCGACGAGTGTTGGTAATAGTTTAAAATGGTGATTTCGTTACGTTATCTTTATAGATTTAATCTTACGTGACAAACGAGCTCGAACCGGTTGAATTATAGTTTATGTTTGAAATATTTAACAAAATTATATATATATATTGTTGAATTTTGAAAATAAAACGACAACTTGTGTTGTCGGAGCCGTCCGAAAACAGAGCAAACTCTGCCCGTTTTTCGAGAAAATCCGTAAAAGCAAAACGTGTTTTATTGTAAAACGACAACTATCGATGACAAACGACCTTTACGACAATCAATATATATGTATATATTTCTTCGACGACACTTTATAACAAACAAGAAACAACGATAACACGGATTCTTTTTATAAAAATAAACATGGTTTATATACTTATTTCGAATATACAACAATACGAATCCTTTTTATAAAAAAATATAGTTTATATATTTATTTCGAATTAAAAATAGTACGAGCTCTTTTTATAAAAATAAATATAGTTATATATTTATTTCCGATAACCAACGAAACGAATCCTTTTATAAATAAATATACTTTTATATTTATTTTGATTACCCAATGACACGACGATTCTTTTACTAAAATAAATATTATTTATGTATTTATTTTAAATATCGAACAATACTAACTCTTTTATAAGAATAAATATAGTTTATATATTTATTTCAAATATCAAACGACTCTTATTCTTTTATAAAAATAAATATAGTTTATATTTGTTTCAAATACCGTACGACATGAATTCTTTTATAAAAATAAATATATTTTATATATATTTATTTCAAGCACCAAACAGCTCGTATTCTTTAATAAAATAAATAAAACTATCATATTTATTTTAAACGACCTCAACACGAAAACTCTATTAAATAAATATAAATTTTTATATTTATTTCAAATGCCTAAACGACAACTACTCGTATTTTGATAATTATCACATGAGACACAATATACATAATACAAGTTTGTTACATATTGTTTCCATAAAAATATTCTTTTCAATACACGTACGGCTTCTCGGGACGACTAACGCGATTGTAACAATATATTTATATATTTTATTATAAATATTTATATATTTTAAATCCCTCGAAAACTAAGGATTTCCACGACTTAGTAATCTCACCGACATTAAACGAAACCTAACAAATATAATTTAATCGTTTTTGCTAAGTTGACAACTTACCGTCAAATCGTTCGGTTAACGATTCGGTAGAGCTCGGTGACACGTAGTTTAGTTATCGCTTTTGGTTAGAAACTTATAAGATATTTAGTGTTAGGAATATTGCAGAATGCATGCTAGCGAGTCACATCTTGGAAACGACATCACGAAGTCGTATTTAGCTAGCTTTGCATAAGGAAGTCCAAGTGAGTTCATAACTCCCACTTTTTACGGTTTTACATTTTTATAAATGTTTTCGGGGGTGGAAAGACATGCAAGTTTTGCAAAAGTAAACAATTTTTCAATAAACGAAAACTCATTTCTAAACTGTGTTGCGAATGGATTTCAAGGAACTTAAATGGTTTACGAACGATTTGGACTAAACATACCGGTTTTTCAAAACACATGCGTATTTACGAAACGTACATGATTTTCATGACTAGAGACGGGAATGTCCTAATTATAATAACGGGATTGGGTTGGTCTGCATACGAAAAACGAGGCAACCCAGTGAGTTCATGTCCCCCTTTTCTTTTAAATGTTTTTAGTTTTATAACTTCGGGGGTGAAATACATGTTACAAATGTTTCGATGATTACAAATGGTATGGTTAGCTAAGGAATGAACTGTTAGATCATGTGAATGGGTAGGCGTTAACTTAAGACCATTAATCCTTGTATAAGGACCGGGGGGCATGAGTGATAGATCTATTGGGTGTTGCGAGCCCCACCCATGAGCCCGCGGGTTGGACCATGTTGTTAGGATCGGAGGCTCTCATGATAGTGTTTGTTTGTTTGAAATGAATTATCAATGAATATGAAAACATGTTAAGTGCAGCGGAAATGAAAACAAACTTTGTAAACACAATCAAAGGAGAAAATAGTTTGATAAACAATTGCTTTTCATAGAGTCGAATGATTTACAAATCAAAGCAAAAGATTACAGATAAGCTTACAAACTATACTCCCCCTCAGCCTGATGCCCCAAGGTTGGTTGCACACAAGATGAAAGGATTAGACATGAGGAGAAGAACCCGCTCAGTCAATCAAATGTAACAGTACAGGGTACTGTTACATTTATAGGCAAACCAAACCACTGAGGAATGTCATCTGACGTCACCATGAAAGCGACGTCTAACAGCCTAACAAACTATATCTACTGTCCTTACACAAACTACTGATGTCTAACAACTGATTGTAATAATAATTCAAAACATGAGGAAACAACTGCTTCACGTTCCACTGTTGTAGCCTAAGCCCTGATGCTCAACAACAACATCAGTGCTTTCTTCAAAGGTGATCAGTCCTTGAATGAGCAGTGTTTGTGTCTTCAGCAGCACTTAAGAGACAGTAGTAGATAGAGCAATAACGTTTGTCTTCAGCAGTCTTTAGGATTACATCAGCAGTTGAAAGGGTATCAGCAGTTGATTATGAGCAGCAGATAGAGACCATCAGTTGTTATAACTCACTTTCAAGGGGAGAGCAAAGTGTAAACTACTGTTTATTGTGAATCCTCTGTTGTGACCTGGTTTTGGCTTTACATTATCTGTTCCTTTGTTAGGGTTCAATCCCAACAATCTCCCCCTGGAACAGATAATGCCAAAACCTTTCATTATTCAGGACCTTTATTACTCATCAAGAGTGCCTTAGCTTGTTCTTTGAATTCAGCTTCAAATTCCTTTGCACTCAGGTCATCCTCATCCCTACACAGTGAAAGCCCAAGGAGATCCTGCAAATCTAGAACACTAAGGCCTAGTGCTTCTTTCCTTGATATGTGCTTCACATCGCCATTGGCTCTGACCAAGGTCAATACGTGAGTCTTTTGATCAGACATCCACTTTAGTATTTTTAAGCCAAGTGGGTTTCTTGGGAGAGACTTATTTGAAGATGAGTTGAGGGATAATGGCCTTGAAAACAACTGCAGACTTTCAGACATTCTTTTGAAAGCTTCTTCAAAGACTTTGTCAGCTGCAGCTATATCTTCTGAAGTTTCTTGTTCAATAAGTTTTTGTCGTTCAGCTTCTGTCTTGTCTTCAGCAGTGTTTGGAGTCGCAGGTTTGTTTAACGCCTTAAAAAGGCTTTGAAGCTTTGTTGAGGTTTCTTCTTTTAGACCCATTTTTGTGATGGTATCTTTGAAGTACTCTACTTCTTTTTCTCTTACCTCTTCTTCAGTCAACTGTTCTCCCTCATCTTGATTTGTTGCAAAAGTAGACCGGAACAGTGTGTCGAGGTTTCCCATCTTCTGTTCAAGCTTCATCATTTGTTCTTGCTTTTTAGAAGTGCCTGAAACAGTTGTCTTTCTTTTCTTCAGCCTTTTGTAGGCTTCATCAGTCTGCTGTCTTGACCACTTTGATATGGCTTCAGCAGAGTCTATTTTTGCATCCACCAGCTCCTCTTTCTTTCTTTTATACTCAGCAGTGAAATCAGCAATGAGCTTTTTGAATTTGTTCCAGTTTGGAGGATTTTTCTTCTTTGTGGAATCATTCTTGATTCTGTCAATCCTCTCAGCCTCATGCTTTAGAGCGATTATTGGCCATTCTTCAAACTGTTTTTCTTCAGCAGGATAGAATTTTTCTTTCATAATGTAGGCGAGATATTGTTTTCTTAGCTTTTTGCGTTGTTCAGCCTTTTCTTTGATTAGTTCCTGTGCAAATTCTTCTATCTGCTTTACTTTTGTTAAGTAGAACTCCAGTCTTTCAGCAATGCCATCTTCGCTTAACTTTTCTTTTTCACTGTCAACATTTGCTTGTACTTTGGCCTGCCTTGCCTTGAGTTTGAGGTAATCATTCATATCCTCTGGTGGCATGTAGCCTATGAGTGAGGAGAATCTTCTTTTTGACGGATCCTCTTCTGTATAGAATTGCCTCATCTCACTTTTGATAGCTTCAAGTTCCAGTGGATATTTTGCAGCATTAGGATCATGCATACCCTCATCGACAGAGATTGGCTTTCTTATTCTTTTGAAGAGCTTTGGTTGTGATGTAGAAAGAATGAGAGCAGTGATGGATGCCTGACAAACATCTGTTGAAACAACTGGTGTCTCAACATCTGTTGTCATTACAACTGCTGATATGTCAGCAGTTGTCTTCTGCTTTTGAGCAGGGGATGAAAGTGGTGATGTTGGTGGTGATGGTGGTGAATCATCATCTGATATGAGATTTCTTCTCCTTTTTAATGAAGAAGAAGCAAATGATGTTTTGGGTGGATCAGTGGTGGTAGACTGGATAGCAGTGGTTTGTGGCAGTGATTGACTGACAGTGGTTGAAACAACTTGTGTTTCAATCACTGTTGTCATTACAACAGATGTTGTAACATCTGTTGTCTTCTGTTTTATGACAGGAGGCAGTGGTGATGGTATGATTGTAGATAATGATGGTGGAGCAGTATTTGTAGTGGTGTGTGGTAGAGTGGTGTGTGTTGAAGATGTTGATGACATAGCAGCTGTTTGGCTACTGACAGCAGTTTTTGTAACTGCTGCTGCAGCAGTTTTTGTAACTGCTGCTGTATCAGCTGTTTGACTAACAGGTTTTGAGACCTGCTTTTCTTTTGCTTTTTCAGGCTCAACATGGAGGCCATGTTCTATTCCCCTCCTATTCAAATTTCCCAACAGCTTGTTATTCTCCCCCTTTTTGGCATTATCTGAGGGGGGATTTACAAGAAATGGTATGGAAGAAGGAACTTTGCCAGAAGCATTTTGAATGCTAGCCTTTATAGCCTTGATATCTGCTTGAGTATCTTTAAATCTTGATTCAACCATGTTGGTCAGCATTTGTACTTGAATAGCATGCTTTTTATCAGCCATTTGTTGCTGTGCTTCAAGCATGGGTTGAAATATATTCCATAGCTCATTTGCAGCAAATGCCTGTTGTGCAGGTGCTTGAGCAGGAACAGCAGATTGTGATGGGGCAGCAGTGGATTGTGCTTTTTGAGCTTTTAAAATCTCTTGCACCATCTCCTTTATTTCAGCAACTGATTCTTCAAGTTTGTCAACTCTGCCCGTCAATTCCTGATATCGTGAATCATCACCTACTTTAGTAGGATCATCTGAATCCCCACTAGCAGTGGTTATATCAATGTTTGACTTAGGAACTGAGTCCCAAAAGTCATCCATTGATGCCCCTTGTTCTTGGTACTGGGGACTTCTTTCTTCAGCACTTGATAAACCTTTGATGGTGCCAGTGGTTTGATCCAACTCACTGGTGGTTATCGAAGTTGCCATGGAAGAAATTGCCTTCAAGGGAGTCTGATTTATGAAACAACTGGCCAACTGGAGACCTGTTGGTCCACCAGTTGTAGTTGTTGCTCCACTTGAACTACTAACAGGAGTTACTTGTAACTCCTGTAGTGTAACCTCCTCAACTGTTGCTGGGATAGCAGAGGTATAAGCATCAGACCCAGTCACTTGTGGATGTATACTCTCAGTGATAGGTGATAGAGAGGAACTGGTTTGTGTCTGTGCAATAGCAGCTGCATGCAACAGAGGTATCATGGATTGTGGCATTATTATTGGTGAGGGGATGGGGGTTGAAAGAGACATGTCCTTGGGATCAGGACTGAGGAAGATGGATCCGAGTGGATTCAGAGCTTCATATTGTGGTGTCCCTGTGCTTACAACCTGATCCTTTTGTGAGGATGCAGGAGGAGTTTCGGTTATGGGTTGAGATCTTTCTTCCAACTGCTGTGAGGAAGTAGCAGCAGTGGTTTCTGGTGACTTTTGTGTTGTCACAGGCATTTCCTCTGGGATCTCATCTTCCAGAGTTGCCTTTGTTTTGGGTTTGGTGGGTTTTCTGGATATTTTCTTTTTGGTCTTTTTAGTGGTGGCAGGTGTGGGTTTCAAAGCAGTGGGAGTGCTGCTATGATCACCTGGAGCAGTGGGCTCAGCAGCTGATACCTGAGGAGCAGTTGTAACCGCTAAAGTCTGCTCAGGTACCCCTGCTTTTGTTTTTATTGGTGCCATCATCCTTGAAAATGTTTCTTTTGTTATGCTTTTTATTTGACAATGAACACCTTGTTTGAGCAAATTTACATTTTTCTTTTCAAATTTTTGTTCAAAATAATAACTCAAAAATCTTGGAAAAAGTAAAAATGCTTTACTTTCAACGTTTTTCACCATGTCATTGAAAATCTCCTGGGAGTAGTTATAGTTTTTATTATTCAAAATAGCGTAACCCAGGCTTTGAATTTTCAATGGTATTTCGTTGAAAGATGTTGTTTTATTTGAAGCACACATTAAGAGTGTGTGAAATAAAAACCTGGGTGCAGATGGAAAATAGCCCTTTTGTAGGGTATCTACCTTTGGTTCTTCTGCATAACCCCTTTCACGAAATCAGTTTTCATCTCGACTTTTTCAAATGAGAGTTTACCTTCCTGATCGTTGAGATTAAAGACTTCGGAGATCGACTGTGGGGTTATTTGAACTGTTTTACCCTGTATCGAAGAGGTTATGGCTATGACTTTTTCGTCTTGTTTTTCAAGCGTCGCCTTTTTCCAAAACTCTCTCTGGGTTTGCAGATATATGGGAGCATTCACCGTCAACAAAGTTTTGTACTTTGATCCAGTTATTGCATCAATGATGGTGTCAAAGGTGTGATTATCGGTAGGTTTTGTGAGTAAACCCAGATAATTGTGAGATTGTTTGAATGGTATTTCGATGGTTTCTTCAGCCGTTTGAGCGGCCTCAGTTGAAGGTGGTGATGATGTAGGTTTTGATTTTGATTTTGTCATTTTTGCGGAGAGGAATGAAGAAGATTTTTGGAGATTTTGAGAAGAAGGGTTGGAAACTGCTATGAGAAGAGAATTTTTGGAATTCAATTCGACAGTGTAAAAACCCTGTTTGGGGTTTAGGGCAGGGTTTTATTTAAAAATGATCGCTGATGTGGCAGCGGTTATTAAGATCTGAGGGCTAAAAACTGACCACGTGTCAAACACTGATGAAACGGATGAAGTATGGAGACCAGTTATTTTTAAGAGCCACTGACGTATTAAGCATCAGTGATTACAACGGTAAAAATCTTGGGCAGTGGATGATTTTGACTATCAGAAGATAGCATATCAGTGGATAAGACACTGATTTTGAGCATCAGTGCTTACAAGAAAATGAGGGATCAGTGGTTAACTTTCAGCAGTAGACAGTGTTTAGAGATCAGATGTTGGAACAAATCAGTGGTTAGGGTAAATGGTGCAAATCTTGAAGAACAGGTGTTTCAGCAACAGTTTTAAGAATTTTCATTCAAGGTTTTGCCACATGTCAATTTTGAAAGACAGTGGTTTAGGACCCCAGATGATGAAAAATTTTTACTAAGGCAACTCATTTTCGTTTAATATTAAATTAAAACATGAGTACCCTAGTATTTTAAGCACAGTTTGCAATCAACCTTTGATAAAAATTTAGGAGCAAACCTGAGTATGATATGATCATAACATATGTACCATATTCTTTTGACCCATGTATGAGGACACTAATACCATAAAAATGAGGTATTACATCCTGACAGGAGCTGAAACTATTGCCAACAAAAACAAGCATAAGTTCCATATATATTATTCAAAAAAATGAATAATATATCCTGATTATTTGAGAAAATCCTTTGAACAACAAAAAATAGTTAAAGGATTTTTCTGAGAATAGTATCAAAAAGGATCTGGTGTAATTTCAATAGAGTATATAATCATATCATACATAAGTTTTGAAAATGGTCAGTGGTCACCAGTGGAAAGAACTTTTGGATACATTTTGACCACTGTTTGGAACCATTTTCTTTGACAATTGATTGCAAACTTGAGGACATATGGAGAAAAATTTTTGAACATTTGTCTAGTCCTCTTTGGAGTTCATTTACTGGAATCAAAACCTATTTCTGAACAGATAAATGCACATAGTTGCTCAATTACCATTATTACCCTAAACTTTGACTCATAAGTGTTTTATGTTTATACTCTTTTCTTTTGACTTCAAAAGTTTTGAGATAAACACACTTCTGAGTATTTGTGAATATTAGTCCAAAATCATTCTACAGTAATGTTTTGAGAGACTTGATCATGTTTTCACAAGTTTTTCATCCAATCTCACATTACATATGATGCGGACTATGTTGACCCTTGTTTTCTTAATGTATTTGAACATAGTTGATTTTGTCCTTTTTAGGAACTCAACCTGTTTTCAACACATAAGATCTAAATAACTAAAGTTTTAATTTCCCTCTATTAGTGTTAACAAAACAACAATGCTTTTATGAACATAGGTTTTGTTAATCTGAGGTTTGTACTTCAGTATTTAATGAAAACATCACAAATATCAAGACAACAGTTGAAATCAATATTGAAAATTATAAAACGATCCCATAATTTGACAAATATGTTCACAGATCTGAAAGCTATGGGTGACTTTTGCATGATATCACCTGTTGTGTAAAATTTGTGTGTTATATGACATCTTCGTTGATTTACAGAGATTTTGAATAACCATTTTGAACATGATTTAATCGATACTCTGTTTTTCAACAAAATACAACCAACCTTAGTATCAATGAATTTTGAGCCGAACTGTTATGTCAAATTGATTGTTAGATCGAATTTTGACTGTCCGGGCTCTGATACCAATTGTTAGGATCGGAGGCTCTCATGATAGTGTTTGTTTGTTTGAAATGAATTATCAATGAATATGAAAACATGTTAAGTGCAGCGGAAATGAAAACAAACTTTGTAAACACAATCAAAGGAGAAAATAGTTTGATAAACAATTGCTTTTCATAGAGTCGAATGATTTACAAATCAAAGCAAAAGATTACAGATAAGCTTACAAACTATACTCCCCCTCAGCCTGATTCCCCAAGGTTGGTTGCACACAAGATGAAAGGATTAGACATGAGGAGAAGAACCCGCTCAGTCAATCAAATGTAACAGTACAGGGTACTGTTACATTTATAGGCAAACCAAACCACTGAGGAATCTCAGCTGACGTCACCATGAAAGCGACGTCTAACAGCCTAACAAACTATATCTACTGTCCTTACACAAACTACTGATGTCTAACAACTGATTGTAATAATAATTCAAAACATGAGGAAACAACTGCTTCACGTTCCACTGTTGTAGCCTAAGCCCTGATTCTCAACAACAACATCAGTGCTTTCTTCAAAGGTGATCAGTCCTTGAATGAGCAGTGTTTGTGTCTTCAGCAGCACTTAAGAGACAGCAGTAGATAGAGCAATAACGTTTGTCTTCAGCAGTCTTTAGGATTACATCAGCAGTTGAAAGGGTATCAGCAGTTGATTATGAGCAGCAGATAGAGACCATCAGTTGTTATAACTCACTTTCAAGGGGAGAGCAAAGTGTAAACTACTGTTTATTGTGAATCCTCTGTTGTGACCTGGTTTTGGCTTTACATTATCTGTTCCTTTGTTAGGGTTCAATCCCAACACATGTGGAGACTATGTCGTTCCCGCCGGATGGCCCGTTACGAAATATGCAAAAGGGTTGAGCCTTCCTGCACCATTGCACATATATTAATGTCTTAGCTACACATTAATTGATCTGTTCATAGACGCTTACATACCGGTTACCAAAGGAATACTTACAAATGTTTACAAGTTTATTTGGAGCTCACAGTTTTCATATAACATGCAGAGAAAAATGATTTTATTATGTTTTCTCAACAACTTTTAAACCTGTTATTCAAAAAGATTTATTTAAAAATCTTTTACAAAACAAACTATGAACTCGCTCAACTTTATGTGGATTTTTCGCATGTTTCTTTCTCAGGTTACTTTCTCAAAACATGGCGCGGTTGGAATAGGAGAACCATGTGGAGTCTAGTACTTAGTGGGCGTTCGTTTTCTAGAAGTCTTAGCTTATTTGCTTCCGCTGTGCAATGAAGATACCGGTCCGGTCACGCCAGCTCTGATATTTCGGGGTGTGACAAGTAGATGATGCATATGTAACAAGTATGGCAGCTTATTAAGAGAAGGTGAAGATATTACAGTAGATGAGCAAGTTTTAAGAGAGTCGAGATGAATCAACAATGGAATCAAAATGATAATCCTATGGAAAATCAAAGGACTGGGATGGATAAAACCTCAGTTTGGAACTACTTTTTTGTCGTGATATGGATAAAAATAGATATGTTGCAACATGCTATAAGCTTGATAAAAACAAGTAATAGGCTCATTTAAAGTATTTCATGATTCACTTTTACTCGATTCATAATTTTAACTACAATTCTATGAGTTTGTTTTCATTCTAAAACAAATTATATTATCTTTAGTTTCAAAGAGGACAAACCCATAATAATAAATTAATGAATTTCAATAACCATTTCTATTACAGTGCCAAACTATTTTGTGTTCTTTAAAGCAGAGTTATTTATTAATTTAAATTTTCTCAAACTTTTTTTCAAGCGAGTTGGTTTATTTTTTTTTATTTAGTGCTAGATTGAAGAGGAATAATAAAATGTATCTAACTTTACTAAAGTTAAAATGTATAAACCTTGCAGCAGTGGCTGCATAAACGCAGCAGCAGCGGCTGCGGGCACGCAGTAGCGCCGGCTGTAGAAATGCAGCAGATGGCCTTTCATTGTCAAGAACTCTTACGATCAATCTTGGATCCCGAGACTACTCACACAGTCTATGATGGATGATGGATGATGGTGGTGGATGTGGGTTGTGATGGTGGTTGTGGGTGGGTGAAGCGTGAGAGAGGTGGTTTGCTAAGAGATGGTTTGCAAATGAGCCAAACACCCCTATTTATAGCCTGCACAGAAGCCCGGACACGGCCCCGTGTCCATTGGGCACGGCCCCGTGTCCACCCATCTTCTTTTTCTTCATTAAATGCAGTTTGTCTGCATTAGTTGACCACGCCCCCGTGTCCGCTGGGCACGAACCCGTGTGCAGAAGCGTATCTGTACTATCAAGATTTTCCTAGATTCTGCGAATCTTAGAGTTGACCACGGCCCCGTGTCCGTTGGGCACGCCCCCGTGGTGGGTGATAGAAGCTTCTACAACTTTGTCTTTTCTGCAGACACTTGGGCACGCCCCCGTGCTCATTGAGCATGGGGTGTGTTCAGCCTTCTGTTCTCTTGTTTTTGCTTGGGAAGACGTTGTCTTGTGGTCGGGCATGTCACGTTTATTCCTTTTCTTGTATTTATGTTAGATTTAGCTGCCTTTTTGCTTCTTTTGTTCATTTGAGCTCATTTAATCCTGAAAATACAAATGGAAGACAAAAACACACTTTTTCCAACATTATACTAAAAAATGGTTAGTTTATGCCACATTTGATGTAATTTATATGTTGCATTTTGCGCACATCAAATGCCCCCACACTTGAATCTTTGCTTGTCCTCAAGCAAAACTCTTTACAATGTGGCTTTACACTCCCAAATGGAATGGGTAGAAGAGAAGGTTTTGGGCTCGTCATAGAGTGTCGGGATTTCCAAGATTCTTTATTAAGTTTTATTTTTCTTTATTTACAATCCTATTCGTCATGATTTATTTAAAACATTACATAAGATAAATTACTTATTAGGGCATAACATGCCTTTTTAAAATTCCATTTATATACAAGTTCACATACCTCACGGGGGATCACTCAACACTCGGCCGAAGATGTATTTTTGTGAAACACTCGAGAGCGGCATGGAACTTACTCCTACCATAAGCTTGCCAAGCAATCAATCCTTCTCCTTTTTAACTATACACCTTTGTAAATATCAAGAGGACTTTTGGGGGGAAGGGTTAGGCTTGGGTTAAAGGTAGGTGGTTTGGTTAGTGGTTAGTAGAAAAGGGCGAAAGGCGTAAAAAGCGTCAGTTTTCGTAAGACTTTTTATTTTTGTAACTTTTTATTTTGATGAAGCAATTCTTTAAACAAAGTTCTTTTTGATGAACTTGTTTGTTTATTTCTTTTGGCTTCATCATCATTAAATATATATTTTTTTAATGATAAGTCATATAAAAAACCGAGCTTTGTTACTAAAATAAAGGGTTTAAAATGAAAAAGGGTTTTGGTGGGTAAAAGGATGTTTGTTTTGGGTTAAGAAATGAAAAGGTTTAGGCTCAAAGGGGTTAACTAGGGGGATTTTGGGTAGGTGGTAAAAAAAAAGAAAAATAGTGGTGTAGAAATAAAAAGGGTTAGTCCTAATGCCTCCATCATTTACTTACTCGGGTTTAAGTTGGTAAGGACCGGGAATGCATTGTCGTGGCAAGTTCTAGAGTCGTAAGAAACCAAGCGGTTATTCACACAAGAAACGAAAAATGAGCATTTAGTTTAAAGATGTATATTTGTATGCTCAATAAAGGCTCAAAACTCACTTTTTGTGGGAATGGGTTTTTAATATGATCAATTATATATAATCAAATTTTAACTAGATTTGTCATGTCTTTTCATAATTTTCTTATGTTGGTTCTTTTTATCACGACGTTATCGGTTGTAAATTTGTAAAAATATAACCTTTTTAAAACTTGTAATTCCCAAATTAAACCTAGACAACTAAAAAAAATGAAAAATTTTTGAAAAAAAATTGTGGGGTTCAGCGGTTTCAATAGAGTTTTGTGTAAGGCTTGTAATTAGAACTTGCAAGATTCAAGGTTTTAGCATCCCCCCACACTTAAATTACACATTGTCCTCAATGTGTCCCAAAAATAAGTTTTTATGTTGATTGAATGTGTAAAAAGATGTGAAAAAGCAAAAATTTATGTTACTGGGCGTCTGGACACTGCCCCGTGTCAGATGAACACGACCCCGTGGTCAGATTTCCAGTAACGAGAACTTACAGAAGGTGGACATGGGGGCGTGTCAGCTGGGCACGACCCCGTGTCTGGTAAAAATCTGCAGAATTTTAACAAACAGCAGGTCTGGGGAAATGGGCACGGGGGCGTGTCGGCTGGACACGACCCCGTGTAGACAATCTGCAAAGGTGTTAAAGAGGTTTCTGGCTTCGGTTTTGCTGTCCCGGCTTTGGTGGCACTAATGTTTAGTGCTCTAAGCCTCGTATGTACCTGTTTTATCAATAAACACTATACCAAACCATAGCAAGTATCCTAAATTACCATTGTTCAAACATCCATACCATAAAGTTAAAATAAAGAAAATGCAGAAAAGTAAAAAGTGTTAGAGGAAAGTAAACTGTTCAACACACGGCACACAGGCCGGAAATTGTTCATGAGATAAGGGGGGTTAACCTGTTAGACCTCCAACCAGTTGCTCCTACCTCCACTCCTCCCGATCAATCCATATCCTCGTCTTCATCATCATCGCCTCCTCTGTGTCCCGCCATGTACTCCCGGATGTTCCCAATGTCATCCTGTATGTCGGATATGTTTCTCTCAATTGCTCCGACTCGGGTGTACGTGTTGTTGGCCATGTTGCAGGTGTTCCCGATGCACATGAGGTTTTCCTGCAATAAATCATAAACTTTGGAAGTTAGGAAAACCGCCTCCTTGAGAAGAGGATTGGCCCGGATCACCCTGGGGCTGGTAATGGTACTGAGGAGGAGGTTGGAAATGTGGAGCGTGTAAGACAAGTGCCTCTTGCGGGTTCCAAGCATGCCCCTGGACTCTTTGGAAGCTAACTGTCCCGTCTTCTGCTTCATAAATCAGGTTCATGGAGCGGCAGATGGCCATGTCCACTCTTCCCGACCATGGGCTCTTTTGGAAAGACCTGGGCATGTTCACGAAATGCTTGAAGAGACGATATATCCATCCCCCAAAGAAAATAGGAGTCGGGGGAGTAGCAAGCTGGTTCTAATGCATGTTTCAGAGCAGGAGGTATGGAACATCAAGGTTGGTGCGGGTATAAATGCAATGAAGGACCACCAGATCTCGTAACCCTACCACGCCACTGCTGTTGTGCCTTTGGCTAAGAGAGTAAGTGAGGACCCTATGGATATAACGGTAAAGAGGGTCCCTTAACTTAGTGCTCTTAGTGCTACTTGGATTGTAGTTGCCTTCTCCTATTTGCGCCCAAGCAGCCTGGCGTTGGTTTTCTGGTATTTCACTTAAACCTCTGGTGTTTTCTTCATCCCCCGCATCTTCCTCCGCATACAACCCAACTATAGACCCAAACTATGCTATCGAAATTGAGTACATAGTCCCCCCACACCGGAATTCTACTCCATCATTATCAAATGGGTCGGCTCTTGTTTTAAACACGAATGTGCTGTAGAATTCTAGGTTATATTCATGGACTGAGCAAAATCGAGTGCACAGGGCGGCTCTTAGTGGGCCGGTGACTAGGTTGTTAAATCGGTCAAGCTGGTTCACTGCTCCTAGAAGATCCATGCAGACTTGTCGTGGGAACTCCTCCGGCCTGGTTCTAAGCACATCATATCTTGCTTTAGCATCCAACTCATTTGCATTGAACCGAGTGAATTTCTTGGCCATCTGAAAGGAAACACCAAACAATTAGCACGAAACAGTGAAATTTTCGGAGAAAACTGAAAACTGTCGGCTGAACACGGCCTCGTGTTCAGCGGACACACCCCGAGTTGGTGTGAAATTGGCTGGACACGCCCCCGTGCTCAGCGAGTACGACCCCGTGTCCAGACGTCTGTTTCCCAAAAATCCCATTTTTCGACCCGGTCCCGAAAACTTGAAAATTTTTGGTCTAGTAGGGGCTGTTTTCCCCGAAAATGAAACCCCAAGTGCCGTTTTTCCCAAAACAAACCGTTTACCCCTTCAATTTTATCTTTTTTGGTTCAAAAACAAGGGTTTGGGGTTTTTGTGAGAACTCAGGCAAATCTACAAACAATACAAGTTGATTTACTTCTTATAACATGTATCTATACTAATGCTAACAGATCTAAGCAAAAATTTGAGGTTCGATCCAGATGAAGTTCAAGAACCCTAGATTTTTCCCCAAATTTTTGATGTTAAACTACATGCAAATGCTTAATCTAACTACTAATAATGAAAGAATTATACCTTTATGTTGTTAGAAGTAGAGGAGACATTGAAATCTTGCAGAAAAATCGTCTGAACCGGAGAGTTTTCGGGGAAACAGGGCGTGTGGAATGAAGAAACTGTTATGAAAAGGGGTTTTATCCCGTCAGTTGCGCGGACACGGCCCCGTGGGCGGGCAATTTTGAATTATTTTTTTTATAAGTGCTCGTGTGAGTGCCCTTGTTTCCCAAAAACTTGGTTAGAAGACTTACCGATTTAGCTGTCACCCTGCTTGTTTGCAAGTTACCAGGTATGATGTTGATGCTTTCATTCTTCGACCGTTTGAAGCGAGATTTCTTCCTCCTCATCCTCAATGAATCCTTGATAGAGCTTCAGCCGTTGGCCATTGACTTTGAATGGAATTCCATTCCGAGATTTAATTTCTACTGCACCGTGAGGGAAAATATGGGTGATGGAAAAAGGTCCTGACCACCTAGACTTTAATTTACCAGGAAATAATCGAAGTCGTGAATTAAAAAATAGAACTTGATCTCCTACTGGAAATTCATTAGGTTTAATGTGTTTATCAAGCAAATTTTTCATTCTTTCCTTATAAATTTCGGAGTTAGAGTATGCATAATTCCTTAATTCGTCTAATTCATTTAATTGACAAAATCGGTTTTTACCGGCAAATTCTAAATCTAAGTTTACATTTTTAATTGCCCAGTAGGCCTTGTGTGCAATTTCTACTGGCAAATGACAACTTTTTCCATAGACGAGCTTATATGGGGTTGTACCTATTGTGGTTTTATAAGCAGTTCGAAAAGCCCATAAAGCGTTATCTAATTTATCGGCCCACTCCTTTTTATTTAACCCTACGGTTTTTTCGAGTATTCGTTTTAAACCTCTATTAGTCACTTCGGCTTGTCCGTTTGTTTGAGGGTGATATGCCGTTGAGACCTGATGATAGACCCCATATCTTGTTAAAAAAATTTCAAGTTGATGGTTACAAAAATGGGTACCTCTATCACTTATTAATGCTTTAGGTGTTCCAAAACGAGAGAATATTTTTTTCAGAAATCTTACCACTACTCTTCCATCGTTTGTTGGAAGTGCCTCGGCCACGGCCTCGGCCCATTTAGACAAGTAATCTACTGCCACAAGTATATATTTGTTTCCTTTTGACGGTGGGAAAGGTCCCATAAAATCGAGTCCCCACACATCAAAAATTTCACAAACAAGAATGCCATTTTGTGGCATTTCATTTTTGGAAGAAATATTACCTGTTCTTTGGCAAGCATCACATGTCTTGACAAGACTTTGGGCGTCTTTGTAAATGGTTGGCCAGTAAAATCCTGAATCAAATACCTTTCGTGCGGTACTAGCGGCACCATGATGTCCTCCGTATGGACCTTCATGACAATGGCGGATAATTCTTCTAGCTTCGCTACCATGTACGCATCGGCTGATGAGTTGATCGGCACACATTTTGAAAAGATAAGGATCTTCCCAAAAATAATGCTTCACATCAGCAAAGAATTTTTTTCTTTGATGATGTGGCCATCCTTTTGCGACTATACCGCTAGCTAGGTAGTTAGCATAGTCAGCGTACCATGGTTCTTCTCTATACTCCATCATTTCCAAGGACTCCGTTGGAAAATTTTCATTTATTTGCTCGTCCCTGGCTGCCTCCAAAGCTGGGTCTTCTAAGCGCGAAAGATGATCTGCTGCGGTGTTTTCTGCTCCTCTTTTGTCTTTGATTTCAATATCAAATTCTTGGAGGAGTAGAATCCACCGAATCAAACGTGGTTTAGCATCCTGTTTCTTGAAGAGATATCGAATGGCTGCATGATCTGTATAGACTATTGTTTTAGAAAGAACAAGATAAGAACTAAATTTATCAAAAGCAAATACCACGGCTAGCAACTCTTTTTCTGTTGTTGTATAATTTTCTTGTGCATCGTTAAGTGTTTTACTAGCGTAATAAATTGGGTGAAAATGTTTTTCTTTTCTTTGTCCCAAGACAGCTCCAACTGCAAAGTCACTTGCATCACACATGATTTCGAAAGGTAATTTTCAATTAGGCGCTATCATGATAGGTGCATTGACTAGCATTTCCTTTAGTGTTAGAAATGCTTGGTTGCAATCCTTGTCAAAGATGAAAGGGGCATCTTTTTCAAGTAATTTTGTTAGAGGTCTTGAGATTTTAGAAAAGTCCTTGATAAATCGCCTATAAAATTCGGCATGCCCTAGGAAACTTCTGATTGCTCTAACTGAGGATGGGGGTGGTAATCGAGAAATAGTATCTATTTTGGCTCGATCAACCTCCATTCCTTCGCTTGAGATTTTGTGACCGAGTACTATTCCCTCCGTTACCATGAAATGACATTTTTCCCAATTAAGGGCGAGGTTAGTTTCCTCACATCGGGATAGCATTCGTTCAAGGTTATCGAGGCATTGGTCGTATGAACTTTCAAAGATAGAAAAGTCATCCATGAAGACTTCCATTGTCTTTTCTATCAAGTCATGGAAGATGGCCACCATGCAATGTTGGAAGGTTGCGGGGGCATTGCATAGACCAAATAGCATGTGTCGATAAGCAAAAGTTCCATAGGGACATGTAAATGTTGTCTTTTCTTGGTCTTCGGGTGCTATCGGGATTTGAAAGTAACCTGAAAAACCATCCAAGAAACAATAAAATTTATGACCGGATAATCTTTCTAACATTTGATCAATGAAGGGCAAAGGAAAGTGATCTTTCCTTGTTGCTTCATTTAATCGCCTATAATCTATACATACACTCCATCCTGTAACGGTTCTCGTTGGTATTAATTCGTTTTTCTCATTAGTTATTACCGTCATACCTCCTTTCTTTGGAACTACTTGGACGGGACTTACCCAAGGACTATCGGAGATAGGGTAAATAAGTCCGGCGTCAAGTAATTTGATGACTTCGTTTTTAACCACTTCTTGGACATTTGGATTTACTCTACGTTGTGGTTGTATTACCGATTTATAGTCATCATTCATTAAAATTTTGTGTGTGCACATGGAAGGACTTATTCCTTTAATATCTACAAGCTTCCATGCGATCGCATTTTTGTGTTTTTTCAAAAGTGTAATTAATTTTTCTTTTTCTAAGCTATTTAATTTTGACGAAATAATTACAGGTGATTTACCATCTTTGTCTAGAAAAAGCATATTCCAAACCTTTTGGAAGTTCTTTGAGCTCAAGATGTGGGTCTTTAGGAGACTCCTTATTTAGTTGTTCATTTTGATCAAGAACTTTAAAAGTTTGTTCTATGGCGACCTCTTCTTCAACAAAGTGGTCAATCTTTTCACTTGTATCGGGTGGTTCATCTTCATCTTCAATTAGGGGGTCACTATTGCCGAATGGATATTTCATTGAACGCTCAAGATTGACATTCTTTTTAAATGCCCCTAATTGAATAGATAGATTGTTGTGCTTTCGGTTTTTCAAAGCTTCGTGGGTTTTACAAAAGGTCGTCCCAACACTAGAGGAGCGTCATCAAGGATGACAAAGTCGGTTGGGATAACCATTTGATTTGTTTGGACCAGGACATCCTCAACTATACCTATTGATTTTATTACTTTCTGATTGGATAGAAAAATGGGTATTTGAAGTGGAGAAAAATCACTAATACTTATTTTTTCGAAAATGTAGTTTGGCATTACATTAACACAAAGATCTTTATCAATTGTAACATTACTAATAAAGGAGTTTTGAAAAAAACATGGAGTCGGTGTAATGTTGATTTCAAATGGGTCTTCTTTTATTAGCGAGGTTTGATCATTTGTTAAGTTAACGCTTACCGTTTCGTCAATTTTAGTGTTAGTGTTTAACTCTTTTAAAAACTTAGCATGAGTGGGTACTAAACAATGATTTTCGAAAGAAGGTGACAAGAGATTATTTTTTTTCAAAATTAGTCTTTTCTTGAATTTTAACGTTGTCGGACTCACCTTTTTCGTTGTTTAACTCATGTGTTGGTTTTTCACTTACTTGTTCTTCCATTTTTACATTTTCAACTGTCTCTTCTTTATTACAAGTTAACTCTTCTCTTGCGCGGGACTCCTCTTCCCTTGCGCGAGATTCTTTTATGCAATGTTTGATAGTTTTAATGTGTTCTATTATCTTATCGGTTATGTCGGTGATAGAATAAGGATCAGGATCCTCAAAGCTTGAATCCGGATGTTCGATCCTTTGTTCCTCATAATACTCATAGGATGTAGATGGTTCACACCATTGTTCTTCATTGTAAGTATATGATGGATAAGGGTCGTAATTTTGTTCTTCGCAATACTCATATGAGGTGGGTTGTTCACGCCATGGTTCCTCATAATAAGCATATGAAGGTGGAGGCTCATATCTTGGTTCCTCAAAGTATGAGTAGGAAGGCTCATACCTTGGTTCATCAAAATATGAGTATGAGGGAGAAGGTTCATACCTTGGGTCTTCATAGGATGTGTATGAAGTCGATGGATCGTACTTGGGCTCCTCATAGTAGGTGTATGAAGTGGATGGTTGAAATAAGTCACAATATTGAACTAAGTGCGGGCCACCACAAATGGTGCAATAGTCTTCCCTATAATCATCCTCCTCATAGGTGTAGTTGTAATCTCCTGAGTATTGATCCATAAGAATCACTCAGCAGACCACAACAGAGTCTCGAGACCAGAAAAAAATGGAAACAAAGGCTGGACACGGCCCCGTGTTCAGTGAGCACGACCCGTGTTCAGGTTCTGTATCTGGGCGTTTGAATTAAAGTGACTGGTTTTGTGCAGCACGGGGGCGTGTTCAGTGAGCACGACCCCGTGTTCAGACTCTGTATCTGGGTGTTTTTATGAAAAATATGCAGCACGGCCCCGTGTTCAGTGAGCACGGCCCGTGTTCAGTTTACTGTAAATGCAAAACTAACTAAAATGCAGAAAAAATGTGCGCGCGTTTTGAAAAAGTTTTGAAAAACTGATTAGGCCGTCGATTTTAAGCTTTCTTAAAATCCTTGTGTCCCCGGCAACGGCGCCAAAAACTTGATGCGTGTCGGTGTGTATATAATTTATAGTTATATTTTTAGCCCTTTTTACACGTTAGTCAAGTTTTAAATTTATAAAACACGATATTTTACTAACACCAAACACACATATGGGCAAGTGCACCCATCGTGAGCGTAGTATAGTGTTGGTAAGATACCGAGGTCGTCCAAGGACACAAGAGCTTTTAATACCGGTTTATCCTCAACGTCTAATCAAATCAAAAGTTTAGAAAAATGTTTTAAACTATAAAATAAAAACTAAAAATGCTGAAAAAAATAAAAATAAAACAGATAGACAAGATGAATCACTTGGATCCGACTCATGTTTAGTGTAACCTTTGATTATTTCCTCACTTTTGCACTTTTTAAGAGATTATCTTAGTTATTGTAGTAGGCCCCTCTTTTGAAGGTGGCGTTACCCTCAACCCAGTAGTTTGAGTCAGCAAAGATACAATCCTAAAGGGTTGGATTAGTGAAAGATAATTAATTAAGTTATTAATGCATAATGTGGTATGCCCCTCTTTTGAAGGTGACGTTACCCTCGGCTAAGTAGTTTGAGTCAGCAGGGATACAATCCTAAATAGTCGGGTTAATGTTTTAATAATAGCTTACATATGAGGGGATCAAGGAGTTCGGACCCCCGCCATCTAATACTAGTGGGTATTGAAGGAGGTCCTACTAAAGTTGACCCAGGTCCTTGCAGGATCTATACACTGAACAAGGCAAGACTCTTACCAAACCATTCCCTTAACCCCCGACCAGGTAGCCAATATATCTCCATATAGACCGTGGAGATATGAATGGTGTAAATCTTTTATTTTATATAGACAGTAAAATAACGCCAAGACACCACGGACAAATGATAAGGAAGATTCACCTTCAACATAAGAAACTAGTTATTAAAGTCATTAATACATAACCAAATAAAACGTGCGAAAAGATTAAAAATAAAAAGTATTACACTAGACACTTGTCTTCACCAAGTGATGTAAGAGACTTAGGCAAACATGGCCTTTAATTATCAAGAACTCTTACGATCAATCTTGGATCCCGAGACTACTCACACACTCTATGATGGATGACGGATGATGGTGGTGGATGTGGGTTGTGATGGTGGTGGTGGGTGGGTGGGTGAAGTGTGAGAGAGGTGGTTTGCCAAGGGATGGTTTGCAAATGAGCCAAGCACCCCTATTTATAGCCTGCACAGAAGCCCGGACACGGCCCCGTGTCTATTGGGCACGGCCCACTCCACCCATCTTCTCTTTCTTCATTAAATGCAGTTTGTCTACATTAGTTGACCACGCCCTCGTGTCCGCTGGGCACGACCCCGTGTGCAGAAGCGTATCTGTACTATCAAGATTTTCCTAGATTCTGTGAATCTTAGAGTTGACCACGGCCCCGTGTCCGCTGGGCACGCCCCTGTGGTGGGCGATAGAACCTTCTATAACTTTGTCTTTTCTGCAGACACTTGGGCATGCCCCCGTGCTCATTGAGCACGGCGCGTGTTCAGCCTTCTGTTCTCTTGTTTTTGCTTGGGAAGATGCTGTCGAGGGATCGGGCATGTCACGTTTATTCCTTTTCTTGTATTTATGTTAGATTTAGCTGCCTTTTTGCTTCTTTTGTTCATTTGAGCTCATTTAATCCTGAAAATACAAAAGGAAGACAAAAACACACTTTTTCCAACATTAGTACTAAAAAGGGTTAGTTTTATGTCACCTTTGATGTAATTTATATGTTGCATTTTGCGCACATCAGTGTTTACATGTGTTTTGAAATCACTACGAGCGTGTTGCGAACGAAACTGCTGACAAGAATAAAAAGAAAATGTAGAAAAAAACACTAAAAGATAACCGAAAGAAAATCAACCAAAAAAGTTGTATGGTAACGATGTTGTTCGTATGAAACCCGTGGTCAGAGATGAAATTGTTCTGGGTACCGTTACCAAATTTGCCGAACCGAAAGATCTTAAGTACCAATTCGGTACCGACTTTTGGCGTTCCTGGTACCGGTTCACTACCGTTTTTTACCTTCATATACCGGTACCATAACCGGTATTTTCGGTATCAGTACCGATTCTGTATCAGTTGGCACCGAGCTCATCCCTACCCCTGAAACTAAAAAAAAAATTAAAAGTTGAACAAAATCAACAGAAAAAAGTTGTACGATACTGTTGTTTGTACGGTAACCGTGATCACGGATGAGCAAATGGTACCGGGTAGAAGCACTGAATTTCCCGAACCAAAAGATTTCCAATATCAATTCGGCACCAACTTTTTGCGTTTTCTGTATTAGTACTGAACAGGACCGTCCCGGTATTTTCGATACCAGTACTGGTTCGATACCGGTTGACACTAAGCCTATCCCAACACCGGATATTAAAAATAGGATGAAAGTAAAAAAAGTAAAGAAAATAACTAAAAGATTTCCAATATCAATTCGGCACCAACTTTTTACGTTTTCTGTATTAGTACCAAACAGGATCGTCCCGGTATTTTCGATACCGGTACTGGTTCTATACCGGTTGACACCAAGCTTATTCCAACCCCTGATATTAAAAAAATGATTAAAGTAAAAAAGTAAAGAAAATAACTTTTATTATAATATTAAAATAATAAAATTATTTAAAAAAACTATACATTATTATAATATTAAAAACATTAGTCATTTGAATTCGTTTATTAATATATAGTAATAATTTATAAAATTACCCTTGCACATGACTATCATATGACGACTATTTAACAATAACACATATAGAATTAGTGTGGTGGATCAAAACCGTAATAAAATTAAAACATTTATATTAAAATTGCAAGACTTTTAAATTTCGTAAGTAATAGCAATACCCGCTAAACCACAGTTACCAAAACCGCAATTTATTCCTAAAAAAATATTCTATTGAAATAGTTGGGAGATTTGTTTAAAAAAATATTATTAAATTTTACATAGCAACGTCGTTTCAAACACAAAAGGTATATAAGTGGTGGAAAAGACTTAGGCCTTGTGAGAGGTCTCAAGTTCAATCCCCACTCCAAGCAAAGAGGAGGTGAGAGGGTTTACCCGCTTCGGTGGGGTTCCCGCTCGGGGGGGCTGGAGTTTCGACCGGTACGGAAGGCGCTTAACTGCGGGCCGTGCAGGACTCGAACCCAGGTAGGCTGGCAACTCGCCAGCCGTGCTCGACCAATTGGTCTGCAACCGTTCAAAAAATTAAATAAATAAATAAATAAATAAATATAACATCGTAAAGCCTTCTTTTATCTCACGTGCATAAGAAAACCCTAGAAAATTCATACCATACATCATCTTCCATAGTCGAAATCAAAATGTCAAACGACATACCAATTGAAGTCCAAGAGGAAATTATGAAAAGGCTTCCTGTTAAATCGTTAATTCAGTTCCGATCCGTCTGCAAAGCATGGAAGTCTCTCATAGATAGCACTGATTTCATTAAGCATTATAGTGGCCAACAGCAACATCTACTTCTAGGGTATTCAGGTAATTACTATCATGAGCGAAAATATGTTTCAGTTGTTGATAATGATAGTTTTCCCCAACAGAAAGTTTATCTGGCTCTTCCTAACATGCTTAAGTATTTTAAGATGATCGGCGGCTCTCATGGCTTGTTTTGTTTGTATGGAAAGGACCGTGATGATAAACGGAGCAGGGCTATTCTTTGGAATCCATTAATTAGAAAAGTGGTTGTTGTTGTTGTGCCTACTCGGATGGATGAAACCAAAATAGGTTTTGGGGTTTGTCGTGAAACTATGGACCCTAAGATACTCAAGATTACACAGATTAAGAGGTGGAGAGATATTGAGAGTTTAAGTTGCATTCATTGGCAAGTTGAGGTTTTTACATTAAGCACGGGGTGGAGACGTCCTTATAGCACCCGTCTCCCTCGTACATCAATTGACTTTTTTAGTTTACATGTAGCTGTTAATGGGTGTCTTTATTGGTTAGCTGCTGATAAGATTGCCACGGATGGTGGATTCCAGATCTATAAAGTGATTATTTCATTTAATTTGACAAGCGAAGAATTTGGAGAAATAAACCTTCCAGCTGCGTTAGCAAAACAATCTTATCTAAATTTATCTATGTCTAAGCTAAGGGAGTCTCTTGTTGTGCTTGAACTTGTTGCGGATGAGATGGTTTCTGTTGCATGGAGGATGGAGGGTGGTGCTTCAAAGTCGTTTACAAAGCTATTCATTGTTAACATACCATATCTTTCAGTAAAGGTTAGGGGATTTAGGAAGAACGATGAAACTATAATTGAATCAATAGACTTTTTTTTTTTTTTTTTTTTACGTACATATTTTATAGACCCTCATCGTAGAAAGTGGGATGATTTATATGCTCCCAGATCGTTTGCTCTATATGATCCCTACTCAAAACAGAGCAAGAATATTGAGATTTCTGAGTTTGCTCGTTCTTTTTTTGTGGATTTCTACATGGAAACACTACTTCTGGTTGATCAGCCAGATTTTATCGTTTATGACAATGGTAACTGCCGCTTTGAAATTTCGAATGGGAGAGCTAAGTAGAAAAAGCTTTTGAAACATACAAACCAGGTATAAATATTTTTTATTTCTTTTTTCTTTACTATATTTCACTTTTTGGTAGTTTGAATGATTTTCTTGATGATTATTCTTAACAAGTAACAACTCACTATGATGAAGGCTATAATAATTTGATCTAAAATCAATCTATATCATATATATTACTAATCTTAGTTATAAAAACCGTGCGTGAGGTGCTTGAGGCAATATGAAATCCGGGTCAAAAATTAGGGATGAAGAAATTATGAATGGATTACTTAAGAGAGATATAGCTTATCAGGTTATGTTGTACATAAAACTTATTTGGTTGTATATAGAGCAACACCTCGCTTATGTTAGGCTTTTTACTCGTTTCTTGGCTTTGGGAATCTAACCATCTAGGAGCGCCTCGCTCTTTTGTAAAATCAAGTTACTAATTGGAAATGATGCAAAATTAGATATAAAACGAGGTTTTACTGGTATGTTTCGAATGAAATGACATAACTAGTTTATCAAGTATGCATTTTGTTGAATAACATCTAGTGTCGGTTTTATTAATATGTGACTTACTGCAGGTCATTCACTGAAGTCCCTGGTGCTTACAGCTATATTCTTAGGCTCTAAGACTCTACTCTAGTTTTGTAATGGAATATGAAGTTTTACTTCTAGTCATGTACAAAATTCTCCATCTATAATATTTGGCTTAGTTTTTACCTCGTTATTTAATGTATCTACATTTTTTATAATGTACGTACGGTATCTAGTTTCCATACCTAGATAGCCGTGACGTAGGTAAAGTTCATTCATGTATATTAATGAATCACTTTGGCAGAACGACTTTCTTCTAGTCTTCTGGAACAACTGGGCGGTTCCGAAAGCCAATAGGAGCTCAGGGGCCCGGTACCAGTAAGTAGCCACAAAATTGGTCATTGGCTGCTCATGAACGAAGCAGAACCAAAATCAAGAACCACATTATTGCTAACAAGAAGATCTGATCCCTTGGGATCACAATGCAACATATGATGTGGTCGTGGCAGTACTGAAAGCTCAGCCTATAATGCTTGGACCTACCATATTGTTGTGCAAATTCACTGTAAATAAGTGTTGTGAAATGATTTTCAAAACGAATGTTTGAAGATATTTTGAGTCTTAGAAAAAATAAATAAAAGGAAGTGTTTTGAAAGGTTTTTTGTGTTAAACTAACCTGCATAGAAATATATATATATATATATATATTTCGCAAGCTACACTAGTGTTCACTCTTAAACCTAATCCTATATATATATATATATATATATATATATATATATATATTCTTTTTTTAATAGCAAACGGAATTTTATTACTCATCAGAAAGATACATCGGCCCTATAGCAAGAAACTACAGAAGCCAAACCTTATAACAATGTTTCAAAATCAGTTACATTTAAGAAAAAAACAAATTTATTTGCACCATGAGAAGAATCTCCATTCCTCCCACGATGTTATTTGCACCTTTGTTCTCTGCCTCATCCATTGGTACGACTCCTCTTTTATGTCTTCGATTAGCTTATAGACGGCATCGCTTTTATCTTTAAAGATCCTTGCATTCCGATTTTTCCAAATGCACCATGCTGTTAATATACATATTGTGTGTATAGCTTTCTTCTTTACCTTTGGCCATTGATAATCATTTATACAATCAATCAATTCCTTTAGCGTTTCTGGCTTTGATGTTCCGATTATCTTCACCCATCTCCGTATTTGATCCCAAACCAAGTCCGCATAATTACATGTTACCAGTAAGTGGTCCGGTGTCTCGTCTGCTCGGCCGCATACCTTGCACGTAATTGATGGGATCTGTATGCCTCTTCCTCTTAACTGTGTTGTAGTTGGGATTCGCCCCTGTAATGCCCTCCACACAAACATACTGCATTTGCTCGCTGCCCATCTGTTGCAGAGAAAATCGTCCGCCAATTCGTTGAGGTTCAACTGTTTTGCTAGGGTATTCCTGACACTTTTACCGTAAAACCTTGTTCACCTTCATTCCTCCATACCCATACGTCTGGTTCGCCCGACATCCGAAACTGCATCAATCTATCCTTTAAGTCCACCAATTGTTACTTTTCTTCGTCTGAGGATGGCGTTCTCGTCCAGGCCCAGTCCCATAATGTGCGATTACTACTCAACCTATAACAACTTTGAATTTTTGCTTTTTTATCTTTTACTAACTGATATACCAAGGGAAATTCTTCCCGTAGTGGTGCTTCACCTAGCCATACGTCTATCCAAAACCTTGTTTTGTCACCTTTGCCAACTTTGCTTGTCAAGCTTTTAGCTAAATTAATCCCTCGTTTACCCATATCTTTTTCCACTTCCGTGATGGTCTTCCAAATACGGCTATGGTTGTTTTTCGGAGCCATATGTATTTTTCTCCTATACTTATGGATAGCTTATATAACTTTTACCCATAATTGGTGTGGTTCTGTTTTAATTCGCCACCACCAATTAACTATTAGAGCCAGGTTTAGATCTCTTATGCTTCCCACCCCAAGTCCGCCAAATTTTTTTGATGCTACTATTTTCTCCCATTTAATCCACCTTAGTTTCTTATTTGAATTGCAGCCCCCCACAGGAATTTTCTCCTAATACCTTCGAGTAATTTTATGACTGTTATCGGGCACTTATACAAAGATAAGTAGTAGTTTGGTAGACTTCCTAAAACTGATTTCACAAGCACTACCCGACCCGCGAAGGATATGAGTCTAGTTTTCCAATTCGACAATCTTTTATTAAACGTGTCAATTACCTCCTTCCAATTGACTATTCGGTTCATGTTCGCCCCGACCTTTAATCCTAAACATGTAAAGGGAAAGCTCCCTACTTTGAAATTAAATGTCGTTGCCAGACTGGACACCTCATCTTCATTAACCCCAATACCAAAGAGTTGACTTTTCCTAGGGTTTACTTTTAAACCCGAAACAAGGTAAAAAAATTCTTAGGACACTTTTTAGATTTTTAGGTTGTTTTCTTCCCATTCCCCAACAAAGATGGAGTCGTCCGCGAAGAGCATATGTGTCAATATCAAGCTTTCTTTCAGTAGTTTCACCCCCAAGAATTGGCCTGTTGATGTTGCCTTTGTCATCATGACGTGAGGCGCTTCTATTGCTACGATAAAAAGAAACGGAGAAAGTGGGTCTCCTTGTCGTAATCCTCTTTTATATTGGAATTCCCCACTAGGTGCCCCATTTACAAGTACCGATCCTCTCCCCTTAGCTGTCGTCGATCTGATGTGTCCGTCTCAGATCTGGTACATGCATTGTTGGAAGACCGGTTAGCCAACGATTGACCGTAACCCTAAACTGTCGCACAGCGCAACCACCAAGTAGTAACCCTCGTGGTTGTTAGTGTTGAAACCACCTTCACCGGAAAACCATATTGAGTCCCGGAGTGCTTCATGGGAGAAAGGGCAAACTGATCAATTCGCAGTCAGTTTACAAGCTGGTCATTTCACAATATACGAAGGGCATTTTTGTAATTTTGTCGGTGCACTGTAGCTCCGACTTTCTCCTTTATGATTGTATAGAATTTGGGCGGTGCTATTAGGTAGGCTTAGATGTATCCATTTATTACCCTTTTATTCAATCCTTGGGATTATGTAGGATATCTTACTTTTAATTCTCATTATATTTAACTATTATTTAATAATTCAGAGTTTCTAAGTCTATTAATATCAATTATGTAGGATATCTTACTTTTAATTCTCATTATATTTAACTCTTATTTAATAATTCAGAGTTTCTAAGTCTATTAATATCGATTATTTAGGATATCTTACTTTTAATTCTCATTATATTTAACTATTGTACACTATCTTAAAAGACAAAGTCGGTGGGTTTCCCACCGGCTTTTTCTTACCCACTAAACCTTTACCATAAAACACAATTGCTTAAAAAGATTCCCTTTATATTGACAATGCGATTGCTTTTACGAGATTTGTTTCGCAATATTAAGAATATTGAACGAAATCTGAATCAAGAGTACACATGACATTCCTTTCACCATCCTTAATTTTGATATTATATGCACATATTCATGTCTACACAAATAGATTTTGAAAGAAGATATTACGTAAGTTAAAGAATGACTAAAGAACAAAAGTATGTTGTAAAATTGACTGGATTTATATAATGAGCTTGTAGTGGACTACTCCAGAACCAGCAGTTAACCGAATTGACAAAACCATCTTTCCTGGTGATAGAAGTAACCGATCCGTTATGAAGATATAAAAGCCAAAAAATTGGTTATAGTTTCTGTTTTGGCACATCACCGACCCGATCTATGCTCACCTAACCGCCCATTTGCCACCTCTATATTAGCGCTATATGTGTAATGTTTTAGTGTCAACTGTCATAAAAGAGACAAAGAAAACTACTGAATCTTTAAAAGCATGTACTGAAACTGAATATGAAGATTTCAAAGATAAAGGCTTCAATAAAGCATACCTTAAACAGGAAACAGTGTGACGTTGACTCAATAGTCAATGGAACCAATTCACTCGCTGCAACTTCGGAAGGCCTTTCTTCATCTACAGGTCTTTTACTTGTTAAAAATCCGCCTCTCAATAATGACTGGAAAAATATAAACAAACTTCAAACTCATGTATAGTTCAAAAACTTGCTACTTGCTAGACATTAGGAGCATACTAAAATCATGTAATCATATGCCAACATGGTTATATATGGCTTTAGGAGGAAATTAAAAACAAAACTAACCTGAATACGGTTGTGATGTGCAAAATCAGAAACCGCCAGTTATTCTGTGAAATCCTGAAGTTCCCTCTGTCAGTGCGATAGATACAATATCACCTGATCAAGCATACGATCAAAACATACTTTTCTATCGTCAACATAGTTGTCAATAGCGAATAGCGATAAGGTACCTATATGCCACACGGCGAATAGCGATAAATAGCGAACGGCTATTTTATAAATAGCGATGCACAAGAAAAGAAAATTTAAAAATTTTGTACGTATATTATATCAAAAGACCCTCGTGTATATGCTATTTTACATGTATATTTAAAAAAAACCTAAAATCCAGCTATTTTATAGCTATATTTAATTGCTATTTATATTAAAAATATAAATAAATAAATTAATTGTCGCTATCTATCGCGACAACCCTAATATAGCAAGCCTAGACCTATACGCTACGTAGCGCGCTATAGCGATCGCTACGCTCGCTATTGACAACTATGATCGTCAATGATACAAGTCAACACGAATATCGAACGGAACGAATCGATCCGTGATCCATTACAATTAATGGAGGAAACACAAACAATAGTTTACAAATGAATTCAATCTCGACACTGCAAATGAAACGTACCTCTGAAGCAGTTGAAATTGGTTCAGAGATGGTAAAGTTATTGAATTTAGGGGAGAACGGTAAAAGTTGTTGAATATACACAAGACGAAAATGAAGTTGTAAAGGGGTAGGTTACCAGCAGATGATGAGGCCAAGGTCTTTTAAAGTGAATTGTGACCATAATTAAATAAATGATACGTTAACTTCATAAATGTTTTGCCCTCTAAATCATTACAATTTGATATCCAAGTAAAAATACCATTTTATCCTTTATAAACTTAATTAAGTTCTTGTACCATAAGCACACAATATTGTAATTACTTAAATTTTACCGTCATCCTTCTGAAATGTTTTATAATATAAATATAGATATAGATTATACATACCACATTATCAAGCACATAATCAAAATATTAGGCATAGCTCATCATAATCGTCATACTCACATATAATCTCAATATGATTATTCTACCATTTAATACACATAATTAGACATAAGATAACATCAAAATTATGTTAATTAACTATTAAAAGCCTCCCTTTTGGAATCCATGTCAAAAGCCGTCTCAAAACACCACCAGGTGAACTCGTTTAACACTCATCAACCATCTAACACCCGTTTAGAAATCTTTTATTTATTTGTAATGATCAGACCAAAATCATGTAAAAACTTTAAAGGCATATAGATCGCACCTTGAACATCGTCAAAACGTTTAGCTTGCTCTTGGTAGCTCATTGGGTATAAAGTTGCCAGAACCGTCGCTGTTGAACTGCCTTGGCATCTCGCTGTTGCTCCATTGCTTCTGTACAGGTTGATCGCAGGTCACCAATACCCATAAACACCTCTAAGGCAGCCTTACCAGCCGTCTTGGCATCTTGATTTGCCTGCCGCCACCGTTGACTATAGTATGCCATCCAACTGCTGCGGTAACACCGTCTAAGCTGCCACCCATGAAGGAGAGTGGGAGTTTTGACCATGTATCTAGGTGAATTGGTTACAATCTTACCCACAAAATTATCTTCAGTGCAAATCTCAAACCCCCAAATAAATAAATAAATAAAATATTTAATTTAATTATAAAAAATTGCCATCCCTTTTTCATGTGTTACAGGAAACAAAGGCATCCTAGTGAGCTAATAATAGAAAATAAGGAAACACCAATATTATGAAATATTGAAGGATACTAAATTAGTTTTTTTCAATTGAGATACACATGAAATACAACCCCCACTCCGTTGTTTACAAACTCGAAGATGTCTACTTTAAAAGGTAACACAAAATTATACTAAATATGAAAGTTCTAAAATCACATACCTTGAGATTTGATATCTAACCCGAACCACTGCTGGACAGAAATCGAACAATGATGTTGACAAAACAGTTCTGGATTTTGCATCCGTCGCGTTAAAAGAGGGAGTCGAGAAGACCATCTTCCATCCTGACTAGTCCTTTCTCTTCTTTACCTATTCTGACCCGTTTTTAGTTTTTACTTTTTTCCTATTTTTGAAGCAGCCTCTCTATTCCTACGGAGTAGAGGTAAGACTGTCTACATCTACCCTTCTCAGACCCTACCTTAACTTTGCTATTGGTGGGATTTACTGAGTATGATGATGATGACTTTTTTCCTATTTTTCAGTTTTGCCCACTATGACCCATTAAAACTCATATCTACCCAAAACAACACATCATCTTAAAATGAATGTCCAAATTAACCCAAAAGTTAGTCTTTGGGTCATTTCGCCACCTTCATAGACCACATATTACACAGTGGAATGATTATCAAAAGTTAATTGCAGGATTATTTCATACAGAAGCTAAAGTGCACCACAAACATATAAGCTGGATTCAAGTATCCTTATGTTATGACCACACTATTGAATGGTCATTTTGGATTGTTAGAGAAGCAAAACCATTAATATTGTTTCAGTACAAAAAACAACACAAAGAAAACCATGTAGTTAGTTGTTGTCTCTATCAGCAATTTGAATTACAGGTTCACCACTTCTCCTAAATTCTAGCACACTTAGTAGTGTTGCATCTGGTGAGTAAATAGTGAATAGCTTTGTAAACGACTTCGATACACCATCCTTCATTGACCAAACATAACAAACATTCTCTTCCGTATATTGATCAAGCACAACAAGAGACTCCCTTAGATTAGAGATGTTCAAATAATCAACAGACCCCTCATATATTAAACTATCTGGAAGGTTTACTTCTCTAAATTCTTCTCTTGTCATATGAAATGAAATAATCAGATTATAAGCCTTAAATCCAGGATCTATAGTACTCCTATCAGTAGCAAGCCAATAACAGAACCCATCTACAACAACCTGCGAACGACAGCTGAATTGAACTGATTTACGAGGGAGATTGGTGCTATATGGACATCTCCAAACCCCTGAGCTTACCGTAAAAACCTCAACCTGCCAAGGGATGAGAGTTACACTTTCCGTATCACTCCACGTTTTAATTTCTGTGATCTTGACAATCTTAGGGTCATTAGTCTCTGGACAAACCCCAAAACCTGTAAAGGTTGTGTATATTTCCACATCTAGCACATTAGGCACAACAACAGCAATAGCTTTTCTAATTGAAATATTCCAAATAACAGCCATTATGGTTCCAAGACCAGATCTGTCATCATCGCTAGGGGTGTTCAGAAAAAACCGTAACCAAATAAAAACCGTAAACCGAACCGTAACCGTAACCAAATAAACCGATCCGAATAACGAATTTGGTTTTTGGTTTGGTTTCTAACCGAAACCGAATTGTGAATATGGTTTTTGGTTCGGTTTTGGATCCACATTTTATTTTATTTGGTTTATTCGGTTTATTTGGATAACCGAATAAACCATTTAACTTAAATAATTACTAAATAAAACTAATAATATTTATAAATCTTATACAATTTATTAGTCCAAAATATTTATTTTTTATGTAGCCCAACCCAAAATACTCAAAGCCCAGCTCAACCCTACTCATAAATCTAAAATAATAGAACTTTAGATAGAAATTAGGGCTTAGGTTTTCTACATCTTCTTCAGCCGACTGGTCTGCCTCTCTGGTTGCTCACTTGCTCAACCCCAGGTTTGTTCTAATTTTAGTTTCCAATTTCCATTTCCTCTAAATTGTAAATACGATCCCATATTTGTTCTAGTTTTTATTCTTGCTTTATTTCACAATGAGACTTTCTTGTATTCATATATTGTTAGGTGTAAATTAGTGGCGATGTTCGGAAGTTGGAACACAAATATAAATATAAATTAGGAAAAAATTTACTTACGTGCAATTTGGTTAGATTTGGTTTATTTGGTTTATTTGGTTTGGTTTGGATCGGTTTTGCATATTCCTTATTTGGTTTGGTTTGGATTTGGTTTGGGGTACAAAATTTTGAAAACCGAATAAACCGAACCGAATAAACCAAATAAACCATAAACCGAACCGATGAACACCCCTAATCATCGCCATAAAAACAGCGCAAACACAACAAGCCATGAGAGCTGCCGGTTATTATAGAATGTCTAAGCCAGTTAACCAACGGGGGAGGAGTGAGGGAAACTCTCTGGTTGTTGAGTAAAGTAAGATCATCGACAACTGAAGAATATGTTGGCGTAGAAATACGATCATACCTCACGAGGAGATGTTGCAGCTGTGGGTGTGGGGCGTTGTAATCTGAAATAACACTGTGTTCCAGAGATCTACTTAACAGGGGGAGGGGAGGGGAGGGAAAATGGTGTTCCAGAGATCCACTTAACAGAGGGGGAGGGGAGGGAAAATGGGGTTTTTTTGCCTGAAAATAGTCTTTCCAATTTGGAAAGACATGGAGGGGAGGGGAGGGGAGGGGAGGGAAGGGGAGGGATTTTTAACTCGGGAACACACCGTAAAAGTACTACTGCTAATGAGAGACTTCCAGGCTTTGGAGACCAATCGGAATCGGATCAATGATTTAATAGGAAGCCTTTTGATGATTTCCTCTTGAATTTCGAAAGGCACATTGTATGACATTTTGATTTTGATTAGGGAAGAAGGTATGATTTTCTAGGGTTTATACAACCTCAGCCTCCTCCTCTGATGAATTGGTTCAAGCTGGAAAGCAAAGCGAGAACTATAACATTTGGGCCTGTTTGGATTTATGTGAAATTTGGGAGGTGCTGTTGGGCAGGCTTAGATGTATCCATTTATTACCCTTTTATTTATAACTAGAGTTATGCGCCGCCCGCGTTGCGGGGCGCTAAACCGAGTATTTCTTAGTTTAATAACATGTACGCCTTTATGTCGGTTAGTTATACATGCTACCTATAACACGATATCAAAAAAGATACATCAAATTAACCAATTAAAGAAAAACAGTAAATATTAACTAAAACGATGATAAGCGTATAATTTAGAGTTGGGGGAAAAACAATAATTTGTCAGGGCCAATTAGCGAGTGCTAGGCAGCTGTTTGGCATGAATTAAAACAAAATTGAGTCAACAAAGTAAAATAAAACACTACCATTGTTTTGCCAAAGAAAAAAAACGATGGCAAGATTGCATTTTTTAGCGGAGGTAAAATCGTAATTTTAAAATAGAGGTAAAATAATATTTTGAACTGAGGGGAAAACCATTTTTTTATTTTGAAATGGGGGCAAAATCGTAATATTTTAGCTGCGGCCAAAATCGTAATTTTTAGCTGGGGGAAAAAGCGTAATTTTAAACTGGGGGGCAAAACCATAATTTTATTTTGAACTGGGGCAAAATTATATTTTTTAATTGAGGGCAAAATCGTAAATTTAAGCAAGGGGCAAAAGCAAAATTTTATTTTGAATCAAGGGCGAAATCGTAATTTAGCACCACCTATAAATAACTATTATATTAAAAAAAAGTTAAAAGTAGCCGCCACCACTGCCACTTTTGGCCAACTACTTCAGAGCACTATTCCCGCATGACGTGTAAATGTTAATATGTATAATATGTATAATAAACTAGTAGATGCCCCGCCCGTGTTGCGGGGGGAGTACCGAATAATTCTCAACCAATTAAAAAAAGACTACTATAATTTCCCTAGGAAAAAAAAAACAAAAACGATGATAAGACCGTAGTAAACCAATTAAAACAAAAAACCTTTATAGTTTTGGTAAAAAAAAACTAAAACGATGGGAAAAACGTAATTTTTAACTGAGGGCCAAATCATAAATTTAATTCGGGGATAAATTGTAAACTAAATGGACCAACGGGGAGTGCTAGGAAGTTGCCGGAACGACTGTAATTTCACACTGGGGGCAAAATTGTAAAGTCACCAGGAAAACAAACAAAAGCGATTAGGAAAATGTAAAGTTAAGTTGAGGGTAAAATCGTAACTTTGCTGTGAGAAAAAAAAACTAATGGCAAAACTATAAATTTATACGGGGCAAAATCGTAATTTTGAACCGAGGACAAAATAAATTTTTTTAGCTGGGAGTAAAAGGGAATTTTTTTTTCTAAGTGGGGGTAAGAACATAATTTTGAACTGATGGCAAAATCGTCATTTTAAGGGGAAAAAACTAATGGCAAAAGTGTAAAATTAAACGGGGCAAAATTGTAATTTTTAACCGATGGCGAAATCGAAATTTTTAGCTAAGAGTAAAAGCGCAAATTTATTTTTTAGTGGGGGCAAAAACATAATTTTATACTGATGCCAAAGTCGTAATTTTAAGGCGGGACAAAATCGTAAATTTTGGTTGGCCAATAAGGGTGGCGGACCTATTACCTTTTTTTTGAACGGCCAACAAACTCAATCCCGAGCACTCTCGGGGCACCCACTGGACAAACGGAGTACTCCGAGAGTAACCCGAGTCCACCAACAATTCCGGGGAAAACCCGGTAACCCACCCGCCCGTAGGCACGACGATGAAATTACCGGTAAAACCCGTTTGGCTCAAGGACCCAACCCAGGTTTCCCTGGGTCTCCTATCATTGCCCACCAGTGCCTCACTCTGCACCAAGTGAGAGTCGAACCTGCATCTCTCAAGAGAAATGCAAGCCCTCCACCACTTGATCTAGAGATCATTGGCGGCGGACCTATTACCTGCTGACCTCATCATCTTGTGCCTGACACTGTTGAGGCTGCCACCCATTTCACCCAATTGGGTGGCGGACCTATTACCTGCTGACCTCATCATCTTGAAATTGTATGTGTTGATAATTGTTGGGTAATGGTGATCTCGTCTCATGTATTGGCTACGAAACTCGGTGGGATACATTTTTCATATGAAATGGGTGTAATCAAGGCTACCCACCATACCAGAGAGGGAATGTTTATCCTCATGAGCTTGGTACAAAAGCGCCATGTCGTGGCTTGTTGGCAGAAATATTTTACATACCGTTTCGCAGAAATATTCTCGACACTCACGGGAAGTCCTTTCGGCCATATGTAAATACTCATTCTCGTCTAGAGGGTTACCGGCTGCAAGTTGTTTAATATTCGATGTAACTTTTTGCAACGGTGTAAAACCCTTCTTCATTCTCGTATCTACGCCCTATTCAAACCACGGGTTATTCGCTTCCACGTCGCTCACAATTTTTAGAACCAAACGTTTTGACATACAGAACCTCTGACGAAAAATATCTTCGTTGTATTTCGGGTCCTCAACAAAATAATCCGCCATAAGGGTTTCGTGGTCACTCTCACGATCACGACGAGCAAAATGTTTCTTACTCGATGTGTCTGTGTCTTGTAGTTTGGTTTCCTCGATGAGATTTGGAAAAAAATTATGCTACTATCAGTTGAAGCTAATTCGTCGTCACTGCTATTGGGTGGGAAAAACAATGGTATTTCTTCCACCATTTTTAAATAAAATAGGGATAAAGTAGTTTTGGAGAAATAAGGAAATGAGTTGGTGTGAATTTGTTTAAAATGGGTTGGGTTTATATAGTTTAAATATACAAAAAAAAAACTTTTTTTTTAATATAAACGACTATATAGCCGTTGCATTCAAACGGTCAAGTGTCCAACAGTCATATTCCATGCGGTGAATACTCCCCGCAATTCTTTGGTGCCGCGCGGTGAAGGGGAACGACGGCGGTGTTCCCCGCGCGTTGAAGGAGTTCACCGCCCTTCACCCCGCACCTTACGTGTGTGTACCCAAAATTTCTTTTAGAGTAAATTGCCATTTTAGTCCCTGAGTTTTGTCCAAATATGTCAATTTAGTCCAAATAGTTTTTTTTGTGCATTTGGGTCCCTGACTTTTACATTTTGTTGCCATTTTGATCACAATACCTAACTCCATCCATAAACCCCATCTGTAACCAGGGGTATTTTGGGGATTAACTTAAAAAATGTTTTCAGTTGCCATTTTGATCCAATTCCAAAAAATCAAATAAATTCAAAAAAATCAAAAAAAATTCCAAAAAATCAAAAAAATTCCAAAAAATTCAAAAAAATCTAAAAATCAAAAAAATCTAAAAATCAAAAAAATTCTAAAAAATCATAAAAATTCAGAAAAATTCTAAAAAATCATAAAAATTCTAAAAAATTCAAAAAAATTCTAAAAAATCCAAAAATCATTAAATGTTTCGGCACGAACCGTTTCGACCCGTACCGTTTCGAACCCGAACCGTTTCGAGCCGAACCGTTTCGACGCGAACCGTTTCGACCCGTACCGTTTCGACCCGTACCGTTTCGAAGCGTACCGTTTTGACGCGAACTGTTTGGACCCATACCGTATCGAACCGAACCGTTTCGACGTGAACCGTTTCGAGCCCGTACCGTATCGAACCCGAACCGTTTCGAGCCGAACCGTTTAGACGCGAACCGTTTCGAGCCCGTACCGTATCGGTTCGAAACGGTTCGCGTTCAAAACGGTTCGCGTCAAAACGGTACGGTTCGATACGGTACGGGTCGAAACGGTACGGTTCGCGTCGAAACGGTTCGCGTCGAAACGGTTCGCGTCGAAACGCTTCGCGTCGAAACGCTTCGGTTCGAAACGGTTCGCGTTCGAAACAGTTCGCGTCAAAACGGTACGCTTCGAAACGGTACGGGTCGAAACGGTACGGTTCGAAACGGTTCGCGTCGAAACGCTTCGGTTCGATACGGTTCGCGTTCGAAACGGTTCGCGTCCGAAACGGTACGCGTCGAAACGGTTCGCGTCGAAACGGTACGCTTCGAAACGGTACGAGTCGAAAAGCTTCGGCTCGAAACGGTTCGGGTTCGAAACGGTACGGGTCGAAACGGTTCGTGTTCGAAACGGTTCGGCTCGAAACTGTTCGCGTCGAAACGGTTCGGTTCAATACGGTACGGGTCGAAACGGTACGGTTCGCGTCGAAACGGTACGGTTCGAAACGGTACGGGTCGAAACGCTTCGCGTCGAAATGCTTCGGCTCGAAACGGTTCGGGTTCGAAACGGTTCGGCTCGAAACGGTTCGCGTCGAAACGGTTCGGTTCAATACGATACGGGTCGAAACGGTACGGTTCGAAACGGTTCGCGTCGAAACGGTACGGGTCGAAACGGTACGGGTCGAAACGGTACGGTTCGAAACGGTACGGGTCGAAACGCTTCGCGTCGAAACGGTTTGCGTCGAAATGGTTCGGCTCGAAACGGTTCGGGTTCGAAACGGTACGGGTCGAAACGGTTCGTGCCGAAACATTTAATGATTTTTTGATTTTTTAGAATTTTTTTGATTTTTAGATTTTTTTGAATTTTTATGATTTTTTAGAATTTTTTAGAATTTTTTAGAATTTTTATGATTTTTTAGATTTTTTTTGGAATTTTTTGACTTTTTGGAATTTTTTTGATTTTTTGGAATTGGATCAAAATGGCAACTGAAAACATTTTTTAAGTTAATCCCCAAAATACCCCTGGTTACAGATGGGGTTTATGGATGGAGTTAGGCATTGTGATCAAAATGGCAACAAAATGTAAAAGTCAGGGACCCAGATACACAAAAAAAACTATTTGGACTAAACTGGCATATTTGGACAAAACTCAGGGACTAAAATGGCAATTTACTCTTTCTTTTATGAACATTTAATTATGAATAATTCTTAGTTATTACTATATTCAGAAAAAAAAAATATTTTAAGATCAAAGGAGAATGGATCGGAATTAACCACGGGGTCAGGGGCGGGGAGGGGCGCCCGACCCCCCGAACTTTTCGGTCAGTAGTGTTATATATGTACGCTTCGTATAGGATTTTGTAGGTATATACGTTTTCAACCCCCCGGTTTTATAAAAAAAATTAGGTATATACGTTTTCGGCCCCCACAGTTTTAATTTTTTTTATTTATATAGCCCAAATAAAATATTTAATTAGCCCAAATATTATAGCCCAAATCATTATATTTGGTAGAATACTAGAATGTATATTATATAACCCAAATCAAATCATTATATAGCCCAACTTAAAAGCCCACCCTATAAAAAAACCCAAATTCGTTTACTTTGGGGCATCGATTAGAAGAACAGAAGCCACAAGCCAGAACTGCAGAAGGAGGGAAAATGCAGGTTCCAGAACTGTTCGACTTCATCTTCTTGTTCGAGAACTGAAGCCAAAACGTTGCTCGTTGTTGTGGTCTTGTACTCTTGTTCGACTTCTTCAATCTTCATAAGGTTAAAGGTATGTGTTTTTTATCTTTAGGTTTAATTTAGGGCTGCAATTTATGGGATTTAGGTTGAAATTAGGGGTGAAATTGGTCCGAATTTTTGCCCTAAACTTGTTGAATCTTTCTGTAACTATGTCTATTTTTATTTGTTTAATCTTATTGTGATTTGATTTAGATAGAAATTAGAGTTTGAAATTTAAGGTGATTTGTTAACTTGTTTTGTTATTAGATTAAGTTATAGGGAAGAATAAAATGATAACTTCTTTTTTAATGTTTGAGAACGTTTTATATTTGATATTAATGTTTGACCCGACCCGACCCGACCCGAATCGATTCACCGACGTATGACCCGAACATACACCTCGAAACTACGCGATAGAATATTTTTTTTAGGTTCGTTACCTTCCGACCCCCCAAACTTTTTTTCAAGCTTCGCCACTGCACGGGGTGTCAGCCCAGTGGCCACCGGCACCCATCTAAAACCGGTTCGGGAGTCCAAGTGGCGCGGGTTCGAATCCTGCTTGCAGGCTCTTCGCTCCCCTCGAACTCGGCTGGGTATTCACCGCCAGGCAGCGTTGCCGGGTCGCTAGCTTGGGAAGGGGGGTCCCTTCCGCTGTCAGGGGTACCGTGCATTTACCCCTCCCCCGATAATGGATCGGAATTTTACTTTTACTGTTTTACTAAATTAATCAATAATAAAATAATAACAATAACAATAACAACAATAATAATAATAATAATAATAATAATAATAAAACTATTATATTGAGCAAATATAATACTTTAAATGATAAAATAACCAAATATATTTATGCATATATTATTATAGATAGAGCTTATTACTATTTGAATTGAATTGTTATTATTTACGGTTAGTATTAGATATATGATTTTTTTTATAGATTTTCCACTTCAATTGCTATGTACTATAAAAAACGAACCATTACTGATCAAATTCCCGTCGCATAGCGCGAAGGAATTATGATTATAATTATACTTTATATTAAAACATAACTTCCTAGTCAACAAATCCTGCCAAGCACAACTGCAAGTGGCAGGGGTTTTTTGTGGCAGGTTGCTAATCTTTGTTGTTCGCAACACCACATCATAGCTCATAGCCCATAGGTATCACCATTGATTCTTCTATTTGTTATATTTATTTCGTTTTTGGGTTGTTTAACAGGTTTATATTTTGTAGTTTCATACTAGTATATATCGTTTGGTTTGTACGAAGGTTCCCCGCCGCAACGTGCGGTGGGGAAATCTAGTTTTATACAAAAATCAATTCGTTAAAAATTAAATTTGGTTTGTAATTTGTAAAAACAATTGAAATAAATTACAATAACATTAATTCACTCACATACAGATTATTTGCTTTATAATATGCATTTTTAAAAAACTTAATGTATAACTAGTGGGTTAACCCGCGCGTTGCAGTGGGAGCTTCTTTTCTGTAATCAGTTTTACAAATGGCTGTAATCTTATGTTCATTGCTTTCGAGACATGGTTCCGTCGTATTTTCTGTAATCTGTCACTAATATTGAGATATATCACAGGAGTTTTAGGCTTTTAATCTGCATCTTTGATGGATAATTGTTCAAAAGAAACACAATAATTGATTTAGTCTTATTTAATATATCCAATGGAAAAACATATGTTCCCATCTTTTCTCTTTCTTCATCAATTGTGTTCATGAAGATAAGAACAACACAAGAGTTCTAACTAGGATGTGTGTAGTGGGGCGCTATGTGCCCCTATAAAGCCCCAATGGCGCCCACAACACCACGACGAAGGGTGTTATGAGGCCAAAAAAGGGGGGAGCGCCATCTCCTTCGCGGCGTGATGGAGGGGTTTTCAAAAAGCTTTACCAATCACAAAATAGTTAAGGGTTTTATAATTATTATTCCATATATAAATAATCAAGTTTTTTGTGCATAACCACTTGTACCTTGTGCTTTGGGAGTTTTTCAAAAAAAAAAAACTTGATTTTTTACTTTTAACTCAAAGGTTTTTAGCTTTTGTAATTTTAACACTACATAATTTGTTTTTTTAACTTTAACCCAAAACTAAATTTGATTTTTTACTTTTAACCCAAATGTTTTTAACTTTTGAAATTGTAACCTTACATAATTTGTTTTTTTTTTACTTTAACCCAAGACTTTTCATTATTTGCAATTTACCTTTACAACTTTTGTCACTTATACTTTTCATCTTTGGCAAATTTTCGTTTTACGTATAGTTCTAAATTTATAGACTTAATACAACGAAACGTACGAGTGTGGTTCAACTTTTCTATGTTTTGTTTCAAATTTTGCAAGTTAACACGGCGCAACGTGCATGTGTGGTTCAACCTTTTTACCTCTATTTTTTCATGTTTGACAGGTTCGTCGTAACACGCAGATCCTAGGTCGAGTTAGTGTTGGTGGTCGACGACGGTTGTGTGACATTAGTACTATTTGACACCGTTTTACGCCCTGACGCAACGCAGGGTGTGCTTTGGGGGTTTTCTAAAGAAAAAATGGTTATGCATATGGTTATCGTAACCTTGGCTTTGGGGGTTTTCCAAAAAAAATTGTTTTTTTTTTACTTTTCACCAAAAAGTATTTCATAAATACTTTTAACCCAAAACTATTTGTTTTTTTACTTTTAACCCAAAACTTTTTATCTTTTGAAATCTATTCTCGTAACTTTTTTTACTTTCAACTTTGGTCCTTTATAGTTTTCATTTTCCGCAAATTTTTCGTTTTATGCTTGGTTCTAAATTTTGTGACTTAACACATCGCAACGTGCGTCTTTGGTTTAACGTTTTTTACGTTTCGTTCTAAATTTTGCGAGTTAAAACGACGCAACGTGCATGTGTGGGTGAACGTTTTTACATCGTCTATTTTTTTTTCTTGTTTGACAGGTTTAACATAACGTGTGGGTCCTAAATCGACTTAGTTATAACTAAATAATCCCCGCCGCAAATGCGGCGGGTCTCAATTCTAGTTATATATATATATCAATTACCATCGCCACTATTCGCCGGATACTTCTTGACTTTTGATTTTTCCCACTGAAGTTTCCATTCTTTGATTTGGACCATTAGCACATATCGATTACTACCCTGGGCTAACCTCTCCCCATCACCAGAAGAACACCTCAACACGCGTCTTCTTCTTCCAAATCCCCACCCACTTCCTGCCAAGGTCCAAAATCTTCTGCTTTTTCACATAATTCTCTTCTTTTCTCTCTCTAAAACTTGAATCGAGGGTTTTGTCTTGAAATTGAGTGGATTAAAGAAGTTTAATTGGGAAAAATGGGGTTGTTTTGGAAATCATCAAAGCAAGACAAGTGTGTTGTGTGTTGGGAGAAGTTTAAAGTCGACGACAAGATATATCGTCCGGTATACACGCAACAGTGGACCGGAATCCTGTTTCTAGGGTTTCATTCAAAGTTGTAAGGGTATTTTTGGACCGTTCCAACAGCATTCTGTTGTTTGTAGGGATTCAGGATTTCCACATGAAACCGAAGTACCGTAAAACCAATTTCACTTGTCGACTGTTACATGATCTTCGTCACACAGCCTTAAACCCTAAATTGTTTCGCTTCTGATCCCTAATCGCGTCAAAGTCATTCTTTGTGTTTAAGCAGAGGTATGTTGTTCTTTGATCTTATGATTGTAATGTTTATACTTAATTAGTTGGTTAGTATATTCACATTTGAATAGTGTTAGTTCTTTTAAACTAATTCATCAAAGTTTTATGAATAATTATACTGATTACAGGACCGGCTTAAGCTTGAAACAGCCAGATTATATAAACTACCGGGAATAACTGAGGTATATAATAGTTCATATCAGTATATCATTAGTAAGCAACATACAGGAGCGTCATACATTAGTAAGCAACAAATCCCTTGATTTCTAATTTTCTATGGTGAGATTATAAATGGTACTTCTTTGTGAAATTATTTAGATCGGCATTTTAAGAAATCAGGGTGGGTGGTTTTGAAATTATAAGTGCTTGTTGTCTAGTTGTGAGAATGTGATATCTTTTTCAAGTGCCTACCAAGTGTTTGTGAAAATGCTTGAATGACATTTGTTGGGAAATTGAGATTTCTGTATTTTGATTGTTTTTGTAGACAAACAGAGATAGATGTCGGAAGGATCGATGTTGGTGTTACTGCCGAGACTCTTAGCATCCATTATGCGTTATCTACAAGGTATTCGTTTCTTTTTGTCTACTCTCTCTGTTAGTCAACATGATATATAATTATGTATATCTTCTTTAGACCGTGTTCAGTTTGTGTTGTTAATCACAATATAAGCCTAGAAACGCTAAAGTTAACTCTAAATGTCACTTCGATGCTAAAGACGGTGAGGCCATCTTCCGCCATCACCACTTTCCTTTACCCCCCAACTTAATTGCCGCTCAACTACAGGTTACAGAGAAAGAGGAGAGGGAATCAATTTTGACTTTAACAAATAGGTTTTCTAAGGCCACACGTGGGTAGGGGGAACCAACCAACACACTCTAAGCAATAGACTCACCGTAGATGAAAAATTGGATGTCTAGGATTTAACAGATCACTATTCCCGGCCATGCCTTTTAAATATATAGCTGAAGTTTTTGAATTCATATGGTTTTCAAATGCGAATAGGGCATATTATATAAAAGTATTACTATGAGGTTGTTATTTGTTTCCCTCAAGTTTGTCAAATTACAGTGAGACTAGGGAAGAAATCTTTTCTCTGAAACGTGAAGCTACCCAAACCCGAATTTGAGGAAACCCGATGAGACTGAACCAGAATAACATTAAAACCGAACCCAAACTTATTTAAATGGATTGGTGAATGGATTAGTTTTGTTCTTCTTTGAGTAACTTGAATATTACCCGAACATATGACTAAAGTCCTTAGTATACTTTGTTTCGATTCTTGACTTTTGGATTTACATACACTTTGCATTCGCTGTTTGTAATATTGTATACAGTATATTCATCATACCAAATATCCACGTATGCATTTGTATCACTTCACCATTATATTTGCATCATGTATTTGCCTGTTGTCTTCCTTGAATACCATTAATGTTTTTTTTTTCTTTTGGCATTCAGTGGTGTATGTTGCAAATGAAGCTTGCTGTAATTTGGAAATGAAGCCTACATAGTGTCTAATTTAGAACTAATTTTCTATTTTACAGGCCCAGCCACCAAACCTAGAGGAACCATTGGTAATGAATAAATGATCAAATCTCACACTTATCTTACATATAAGCCACCAAACCTAGAGGAACCATTGGTAATGAATAAATGATCAAATCTCACACTTATCTTACATATAAGATTACAGGCCCAGCCA
>JARYGA010033188.1:0-55698 GCA_030545235.1 Helianthus tuberosus | reverse complement strand
CCCACTCTACAGCCGCACAGGTACGATTGTGTCTAGGTTTCATTCGTTAGATGCATGTTATCTATGTTTATGTATATGTTAAACAATTATTATATAATAGATATATCTGTATTTTCTGTTTCAGTTTTAAATTCAGTGAATTGTGTATAGTCTTGTAAAGTTTGAAGAGAAAGTGTTATAAGTTTCAACTTTGAAGTGAAATTGTTATGTAGGTTTGAAGTTATCATAGTTATGTGAATAGGTTAATATGAAAATTGTCAACATAATGTTATATAGGTTTGTTTGATCTAGTTTATTTTTTTTACTTTTCATCAGTATGTTATGCATATACACATGGTTGCGAATGTTGGTTCTGGACCCCTAAGGAAAAACCTACCCCCTTAACCAGAACTTGTTAAGGGTGGGATTAGAATGTTAGGTGTTACTTTGGATGTCTACCCTATGGCATTGAGTAATTTTTCGTTAATGATCTGTCAAGTGCACGTTGATGCTGATGAAGATGAGGTTGAAGCACATGATACTGCATCGGATCGGGAATATATGACTCAGTTACGAGATGAGATTGCTGAGCAGTTAATACAAAAAAATGGATACAATGATTTAAAAAAATGTTATTGTTTTTTATGAATATTATTTTAGTATTGTATAACTATAATTTAAGTCTGAATGTTGAAAAACTCTTTTAAGTTTAATAAATCAGTATATTTATATTTCAGTTTATGTCAGCAGTTTGCAGAAGTAAAAAAACAAACAGTCTTCTTCTTACAGATTGCAGACATTTGGTCCAGCACTTCTTCTACAGATGGCTACAGATGTGGTCCGCAGACTACAAACGTTTTCCCTCAGAAAAAACAAACAGCACCTAAGTAACTAGGAGTATCAACCTAGTTAGTTAAGTGTGGTTAAAATAATAATGGAAACATGAATTAGTTAAACTTTTATAAAACTTGAAATATTGAGGGACGAAAAGGGAAAAACATGAAAGATGTTTTAATTAAACAAACCAAAAACCAAAACACACACACAAGTGTGTGTTTGGTCGACGTTTTCCACAGAACAGGAGAGGGTTCTGTCACACCCCGACCGCGTAAAACAACAAACTGCGGCGGAAACGCCGGGGAGTGGAGCGACAGAATTATTGTTTCAACAACCATGGTAATTAAAGTTTTGTATTATTGAGATTAAAGTTTACATTGTCTTGGAATTTAACAGAAACGTAACATAATTAACTGTCTTTTAAGTCACTAAGGCCCAAGTCCGCCTAAGTGAAGCACAAACAACATCTTGCGTTAGCACCTAAAACACATGCGAAAATAGGTACGTCAGCATAAAAATGCCTGTGAGATACATAGGTTTTGTTTATGCAGGATTCATGACTTGTAGTTAAAAGAAGGGTTTAACAAAAAGTAGTCATGAACCTTGTAAAATGTTTTCTTTTATAAAATCATGTGAAAATCAATAAGATAATCATATGATAAAAAAGAAATAAGCATGGTTAAATAAATAACCAAGTGAAAATGAATTTGTGTAAAATATGTGATTTGTAAAACAATGTCGTGTTTTTGTATAAAATGTATCATGTCTTTGTTCCTGTCAAAGTGGCTTAGATAACGCTACTACATGTAATATAATAAAAGCACTTATATATAGGAAGTACTAGCGGCGTATCCACCATGCTTTTATCATATAACACATAGCCTCGTTATATAAGTCACTCACCAATAATCAACCAAAATGTCTTGTTTAAAAACCAATGTCAAAATGTTCATGTGTAAACTGTGCCATGTATACCCAAATGTAATGTATAGCAAGTAGAAAGTATCTACTCAAACTATATGATAATATCTATGTGAAAAACGAATGTCATGTATGGTGAATAAATAGTATTTACTCAATCCCATAGGAAAATGTACAAAACAATGTTTTTTGAATAAACCTAAGTTTAAATCAAATGTTATGTTTTGCAGAAAACAATGCTTTATGAATACAAACATTTATGCAGTAATGTTAATCGCATACATTCAAGCCTTACAACTGTGGCGACAAACCCTTAAACAAATTAAAGGTTTATCTAAATTATGTATATCGGATTCTGTCATTCCCAACTTCCAAACAAACCTAGGAAGTCGGAAACGGGATTTGTCAAGTCCTCTGGTACCATTACATACTACCGAGCGGCGTGATCAATGTTAATGAATGTATTATTATCCCGATTAAACATACCAAATGTCATAACCAATGTAGCATGTGAAAACCATGTACTAAGTATGCTAAGTAAACATACATAGTAGAAATGTTCATGAAATCAATGTGCTAGCATGCTAAGTAAACATACATAGCAAACATGTTTATGAAATCCATGTGCTAGCATGCTCAGTAAACATACATAGAAAAACTCAATGGGAAATCATGTACTATATGTGTACTAAGTGAAACTAGCATGTATTTGTCATAAAAGCAATGAAAACATGAAAGTAACATGTAAGCACAAGTGTTTCACCCCAAAATTTTTGAAAGCGGTAAAAGAGGGGACTATGTACTCACTTGGGATTGCTTATTAGTCTTGGGATTAAGACCAAATTAAGCTCCAAGGATCACGGAATCAACAAGGCACCTAATATAGGTAACTACGTTAATTAACGGATCCTAAATCGGGAGATATGATAGATTGATGTTCTATAAATCAAATGAGTATTTGGAGTCATATGGCATGATTTAATAGAGCTAACATTCTGATTTGGAAGTCTACCTAAGTGCTTTTGACCCGTTTCGACCCGTTATGGTAGTATAAGCTACTATAACGCGTCGGTTGCGTAAAACTAAGGTCGGATGGCTATCTATGTCTTATGTCAAGTCTTACATACCCAATTATGCCTAATTATGTTACCATATCAGTTTAGATGTTAAAAACGTGTTCACATATGCAAAATATGGATTTATGTTTAAAAAGGGCGTTTTGGTCATTTTCTATAGGCATATAACCTACTTAACAAATGACTAACCAATCCTATGTGATCGTAAGGTATAACCTCAGAGGTTATTCCCTATGCAACTATAATCACTAAACATGCTTGGTCAGATCCTAATGATCGACCAACGGGTCGAGTTCGAAAGTCTAAGCGGTTGTCGAGACCGCTTAACTTACGACCTTAAACAAACACTAAACAAGCACTAAACTGATTTGGTATCAAAACAAAGTGTTTTGATACCTAAAAGTAGTTCCGTTGCAAAATGCGTGCGAATACGCATTTTGACCAAAACTTTGACTCGTCACTACACCAAGTCAATGTGGTAATCAGTAGGTATAATCGCTGAGGATTATAACCATCGTGATTACAATCACGTTGCAAAGTTCAATTGAACTTTGACTTGACCAATTGATGGTCAAAACCGAAAGTCAAACTGTTGGTCAAACAGTTTGACTTTCAGCTCTAAATAGCTGAAAATCACTTCTAAGCCATGAAAGAACACTTACAAGGTGTTCAAAGGCTAGAAGGATGATCTTAGAACTCAGGTAGATGGCTCCTTTGCAGGGATTCCTCCACTTAGAATTCTAAATTTTGAATGAGCAATGAACTAGGAAGAGGTGGGGGGTATTTATAGTTGTGTTGATGCTCTAGGATCATTACAAGTGGTTTGTTTGACCACCAAGCAAGAAATCTTATCCATACATGTGTTAAGAGACAACTAACATACTTGGGATGTGTTAACTTGCTCCCCAAAACAAGAAAAATTGCATACAAGGGCCTAAATTGCAAACACTTTGCTGAAATAAACTTTCTGCCATTGGGGGTTCTCTCGCACCCCGCGTAAGTATAGGGGCTGGCTTACACGGCCCGTGACCTCTGGTCGATTCAGCAAAGTTTCAATTTTGTCATGTTTGGTCCCTACACGTGTTTAAGCTGATTTTTGGCACTTTTAACCCCTGTTAAGCCATTTTCAAGGCCCTACAAGGTCATAAAAGTATAGGGGACACAAAATATGCTCAGAAATATCATGGATGTCGGTTCGTTTGGTCGTACGGTCACGTTGTTCGGTTAATTACGATGAAACTCGAACGGACGCGAAAACGATCCAAATTAAGCGACGAATGGTATTTTTGCATTCCGATCACTAAAATAAAATATTTTAGTGTCTATAAAAGTTTTTGGATGTCCGGATGTGGTTAGAACGTAAGATATGCGCGTAAATGCAAACTTATGCCATTTTTTACACTTTTAGTCCCTGTATGATCAAATAAGCATATTTTCGCACACCGAACCACTTAGAGCTTATTTCTAAGCTATATTAAGGTTATATATGGTATGTTTAGCTTATGATCATGTTCCAGAATGTATGTTGTCATACGAAACGACAGACTTTTGCAGTTTGATGTAAATAGTCCCTGCGAGCGAATAAACTTGTTTTTACCATACCAAACCCTTTAAAACTTATTTCTAAGTTATGTAAAGGTTATTTAAGGTATGTTATGCTTATGTTACTGTTCTGGAGTGTTTGTCGTGTTAAACTGATTACGTTTACGCATCAGTTTGCGTATAACTTTCCAGAAAGTGATATAGAGTTTGGAATCGATCAAAAATCAAAACGTGCAAAAATGTCAAACATAAATAAAAAAATATTGGGATCAAAACACTTTGTTTTATTGATATTGAATTGTTCAGAGTTTGTACGATGATTACACAAGCACAGATGTCACAGTCTCCCCTACTTTAGGAAATTTCGTCCCGAAATTTATTTGGAGGAAACTTGTGAGAATAGATGTGGGTATTTCGCTTTCATCTGATCTTCACATTCCCAAGTAAACTCTGGGCCACGTTTAGATTCCCAGCGAACTTTGACAATAGGTATGCGCTTGTGTTTGAGTTTTTTGACTTCACTGTCCATGATTTCAACAGGTTTCTCAACGAAGTGCATCGTGTTATCAACACGAATTTCATCAAGTGGTATGTGGAGGTTCTCATCAGCTATACACTTTTTGAGATTGGACACGTGGAAAGTTGGATGAACATTTCCAAGTTCAGGAGGTAGCTCTAGTCTATAGGCTACTTTTCCGATTCTTTCAACGATCTTGAATGGTCCAACATAGCGTGGTGCAAGTTTTCCTTTCTTTCCAAATCTAATCACTCCTTTCCAAGGGGATACCTTGAGTAGGACATGATCACCGACTTGAAATTCTAGGGGCTTGCGTCGTCGATCCGCGTAACTCTTTTGATGGCTTCTAGCTGTCTGAAGGTTATCACGAATCTTCTTGACCTTATCTGTAGTCTCTAGAATAAGTTCAGGTCCAAAAGCTGAGCTTCACCTATCTCATTCCAGCAGACCGGTGAACGACATTTTCGACGGTATAAAGCTTCGAAAGGAGCCATGTTGATGCTAGAGTGATAACTATTGTTGTAGGAGAATTCGATCAACGATAGGTGTGAATCCCAACTACCACCAAAATCGATCACACAAGCTCTAAGAATATCCTCCAGTGTCTGGATTGTTCTCTCAGACTGACCATCTGTTTACTGATGATATGTTGTGCTCAAATTAAGTTGGGTTCCCATGGCAGATTGCATGGTTCTCCAAAAGTGAGACGAGAATCGAGCATTTCTGTCAGATATAATGTTCAGGGGAACACCATGTCGGGATACAATCTCATCCACATCGATTTTAGCAAGCTTGTCAGCAGATAGATCCTCATGGATCGGCAAGAAATGTGCTGACTTTGTTAGACGATCAACGATTACCCAAATGGCATCATGACCTCTTTTAGTACGAGGCAGCTTGGTAATGAGGTCCATAGCAATGTTTTCCCATTTCCAAACCTGAATCTCTGGTTTCTCCAATAATCCAGAGGGATGTTGGTGTTCTGCCTTAACCTTAAGACAAGTAAGGCATTTGGAAACATATAAGGCAATGTCTTTCTTCATACCCGGCCACCAATACTGGGTTCGAAGATCCTTATACATTTTATCTGCACCAGGATGAATTGAATAACGAGACTTGTGAGCTTCATCCATTAGCAAGGTGCGAAGATTGTCTTGACTTGGGACCCACAAATGGCCCATGAAACAAAACAACCCAAAGTCTCTCAGTTCAAGCTCAGGTTTAAGATGATATGGTAATTTTTACCCATCAAGTCTTGTGTAACACAAGTATGTTGAGCCTGAGAAATGCAGGTTTGAATATCGGCTCAAACCTCAACACAGTGAAGCTTGACACGTTCCTTACTACTCAATGCCTCAGCCACAACATTCGCCTTACCAGGATGGTAGCGAATTTCACAATCGTAGTCGTTTAGAAGTTCAACCCAACGTCGTTGCCTCATGTTTAGTTCTTTCTGATTGAAAATATGCTGGAGACTTTTGTGGTCAGTAAACACTACACACTTTGTACCATAAAGGTAGTGTCTCCAGATTTTGAGAGCAAAAACTACTGCACCTAACTCAAGATCATGAGTCGTGTAGTTCTTTTCGTGTACCTTTAGATTCTAGATGCATAGGCTGTGACTTTGTTTCTTTGCATAAGAACGCAGCCAAGGCCTAAATTGGATGCATCACAATATACGACAAAGTCTTCGTTGCCCTCAGGTAATGATAGAATAGGTGCATTGCAGAGCTTCTGTTTCAAGGTCTGAAAAGCTTCTTCCTGTTTGGATCCCCACTCAAAAGGTTTGTTCTTCTGATTTAAAGCAGTGAGAGGAACCGCAATCTTGGAGAAATTTTCAATGAAATGGCGGTAATAACCCGCGAGACCAAGAAATGAACGAACCTCGGTAGGAGTAGTAGGTGTATCCGAATCCTTAATCGCACTGATTTTGGCAGGATCTACATGTATACCTTGTTCGTTGACGATGTGCCCCAAAAATTGAACTTCCTTAAGCCAGAATTTGCACTTGGAGAATTTGGCGAAAAGCTGTTCTTTCTTTAGGAGCTCCATTGTAAGACGGAGATGTTGTTCATGATCAGCTCACATCTTAGAATAGATCAGAATGTCATTAATGAAAACAATGATGAACTTGTCCAAGTAAGGCTTGCAGACCCTATTCATCAAGTCCATGAAAACAGTAGGAGCATTTGTTAAACCGAAAGGCATAACAGTAAACTCATAATGACCATATCTTGTACATAATGCTGTCTTGGGAATATCTTCCTCAAGCACTCGAAGTTGATGATACCCAGAACGTAGATCAATCTTTGAAAAGCAAGTTGCGCCCTGTAGCTGATCAAAGAGATCATCAATGCGAGGTAGGGGATATCGATTCTTGATGGTAAGCTTGTTGAGCTCACGATAATCGATACACATTCGGAAAGATCTATCTTTCTTTTTCACGAATAGGACAGGAGCACCCCAAGGTGAAAAGCTCGGACGAATGAATCCTTTGTCAAAAAGCTCTTGAAGCTGCTTAAACAACTCTTGCATCACAGATGGTGCAAGACGGTAAGGTGATTTAGCAATAGGATTTGCACCAGGTACAAGATCGATACGGAACTTAACTTGGTGTACTGGGGGTAAACCAGGTAATTCTTTAGAAAATACCTCAGGATAATCCCGAACAACAGGGATATCTTGGATAGTCTTACCCTTGCCTTTCTCCTCTACGACATGTGCCAAGAAGGCGACATATTTCATTCGTAGGTATTTTTGGGCTTGGGTACAAGACATGAGTTTAAGGCTACTAGCAGGTTTCTCCCCACGAACTTCTAGGATCTCACCAGTCGAAAGCAGTATATGGACAATCTTCTCAAAACAAACCACCTCAGCATGGTACTTGGCTAACCAATCCATTCCTACTATAACATCGAAGCTCCCAAGTTGCATCGGTGTGAGGTCAATAGGAAAAAGATGGTTATTAAGGTTCAACTGGCAATTTCAAAGTACAGAATCGAGTACAACCGATTCACCACTAGCTACTTCCACTGTCAAGGGCTTTCCTGGTTTTGTTCTAGTCATCGAAAGCAAAGGCTCAAAAGCTAAGGACGCAAAACTCTTATCGGCACCCGAATCAAATAGAACAGAAGCAGGTTGGTTGTTAACAAAGAACGTACCGTTCACCACTTCGTTATCTGTGCGTGCCTCATTTGCATTCAGAATAAAAGCTCGTCCACGAGCCTGTGCTTGATTCGCATTTGCCAATCTCGGGCAGTTGTTCCTGTAGTGGGTTAGGTCCCCATAATTGAAACACGAACCAGGCGGGTAGTGAGGTCGAGCTGGATTCTAGGAAGGTTTTTGTGCTGCTTGGTTTTGAGCTGCCTGATTTTGGTTCGGAGCAAAGCGGCAGGTGTTTGCAAGATGACCAGACTTGCCACAGTTTGTGCAGATGCGGCATTGCACTTGTGGTTGATGATGGCTATTACACTTGTTGCATAGGGGTGCATTGCCAGTATACTGCCTCTTGGAGGTAGGTTGTGCAGCCTAATTAGGAGCGGCCTGGTTGGTGTGTGCTGTAACAGCGAAATTCTTGGAAGCCTTACGCTTCCTTGATTTCTTTGAAGACTCAGTAGCCTTCTTACCCTTCTGCTCCTTGGTGCTATCAGACTGTTTCTTGTCACCTTTTCGGTGGAGTTTCCCCTTTTTGACTTGAGAGTCTGTTAGGGTTGCAGCTAGCTCAATGTCCTGTCGGACGGTAGTAGGGTTGCTGCTAGTGACAATATCCTAAACAGGATCTGGCAAACCGTCTATGTATTTCTCAATAGCCTTATCTAAAGGCGTGACCATTGTCGAACAGAGCATGCTTAACTCCTCGTATCTATCAGTGTAAGACCGGTGTTCACCACTGTCTTGTTTCAGGTCATGGAACTCATTTTCTAAAGCCCTCTGCTCAAGACGAGGGCAGAACTCTCTCATCATAAGAGCTCTAAGTTCCTCCCATTTTTGACCCAAAGCAACCTCGGCACCTCGATCTCTCATTAACCCATTCCACCAAGTGAGAGCCCTCTTTTGGAATACACTAGAAGCAAACTTGACCTAACGGTTGTTTGGACACTGAACATGGCGAAAAGTGCTCTCAAGACTCTCAAACCACTGTAGGAGCCCATTTGCTCCTTCAGAACCACTAAACTTGAGTGGTTTAGCCGAGTTAAAACTTTTGAAATTGCACGGAGCAGGTGCATTATTGTTATTGTTGGCTTAGTTTATTTGAGTTATGAGATTCGGTAGCATAGCAGCCATCTGCTGTGCCATAATAGCCGCCAGTTCGGCATTGGGTTGTTGAACGTTACGTCGAGTAGGCATTCTAAAAGAGGAAACATGAGAGAAAACGAGTGAGATGATGTGATGAAAGAAATGAGATGCCAATAAAAATCGACAAAATGTAAGGATGGTGGTCATTTGTTCGGTACCTCAAACCAAACAAATGACGCACAGTGACAAATCAAAGTAAATAGGTCATAATAATGTATTGCCGAAGACATGCTTGCCTATAAGTGGACACACACCCCAAGAGTTCCCAGGTAAGAGTAACTGGTCCGATACCGCGGATTTGTACGAACACTCTAGCCTTAGACAGAAAACTCAGGGTACAGGCATCCACCCTTCCAGTTTGCACGTGTTCACATTATTTAGACCCAAACTTTGACGAGATTTTGAAAATTTGGAAGGCACACAGCCAGAAAGAAATCATGTAAGGATAGATGATTGATTTCAAAATCATTTTGGAACTTTGTGTTCGTGTTTTGGTAATCACCTAAGGATAGGTTATGTGTATTGTTTTAAGATCTAAACACAAGATAACTTGTGTTAGGGTCCTAGAAAGGTTATAGTCTAGGTCAAAGCATTACTAATAACCTAATTCCCTATAACCATTGGCTCTGATACCAACTCTTCTGTCACAGCCCGAACGCGTAATACAACAAACCGCGGCGGAAACTTCGGGGAATGGAGCGACAGAATTATTGTTTCAACAACCATGGTAATTAAAGTTTTGTATTATTGAGATTAAAGTTTACATTGTCTTGGAATTTAACAGAAACGTAACATAATTAACTGTCTTTTAAGTCACTAAGGCCCAAGTCCGCCTAAGTGAAGCACAAACAACATCACGCATTAGCACCTGAAACACATGCGAAAATAGGTACGTCAGCATAAAAATGCCTGTGAGATACATAGGTTTTGTTTATGCAGGATTCATGACTTGTAGTTAAAAGAATGGTTTAACAAAAAGTAGTCATGAACCTTGTAAAATGTTTTCTTTTATAAAATCAGGTGAAAATCGATAAGAAAATCATATGATATAAAAGAAATATGCATGGTTAAATAAATAACCAAGTGGAAATGAATTTGTGTAAAATATGTGATTTGTAAAACAATGTCGTGTTTTTGTATAAAATGTATCATGTCTTTGTTCCTGTCAAAGTGGCTTAGATAACGCTACTACGTGTAATATAATAAAAGCACTTATATATAGGAAGTACCAGCGGCGTATCCACCATGCTTTTATCATATAACACATAGCCTCATTATATAAGTCACTCACCAATAATCAACCAAAATGTCTTGTTTAAAAACCAATGTCAAAATGTTCATGTGTAAACTGTGCCATGTATACCCAAATGTAATGTATAGCAAGTAGAAAGTATCTACTCAAACTATATGATAATGTCTATGTGAAAAACGAATGTCATGTATGGTGAATAAATAGTATTTACTCAATCCCATAGGAAAATGTACAAAACAATGTTTTTTGAATAAACCTAAGTTTAAATCAGATGTTATGTTTTGCAGAAAACAGTGCTTTATAGATACAAACATTTATGCAGTAATGTTAATCGCATACATTCAAGCCTTGCGACTATGGCGACAAACCCTTAAACAAATTAAAGGTTTATCTAAATTATGTATATCGGATTCTGTCATTCCCAACTTCCAAACAAACCTAGGAAGTCGGAAACGGGATTTGTCAAGTCCTCTGGTACCATTACATACTACCGAGCAGTGTGATCAATGTTAATGAATGTATTATTGTCCCGATTAAACATACCAAATGTCATAACCAATGTAGCATGTGAAAACCATGTACTAAGTATGCTAAGTAAACATACATAGTAGAAATGTTCATGAAATCAATGTGCTAGCATGCTAAGTAAACATACATAGCAAAAATGTTTATGAAATCCATGTGCTAGCATGCTCAGTAAACATACATAGCAAAACTCAATGGGAAATCATGTACTATATGTGTACTAAGTGAAACTAGCATGTATTTGTCATAAAAGCAATGAAAACATGAAAGTAACATGTAAGCACAAGTGTTTCAGCCCAAAATATTTGAAAGCGGTAAAAGAGGGGACTATGTACTCACTTGCGATTTCTTCTTAGTCTTGGGATTAAGACCAAATTAAGCTCCAAGGATCACGGAATCAACAAGACACCTAATATAGGTAACTACGTTAATTAACGGATCCTAAATCGGGAGATAGGATAGAATGATGTTCTATAAATCAAATGAGTATTTGGACTCATATGGCATGATTTAATAGAGCTAACATTCTGATTTGGAAGTCTACCAAAGTGCTTTTGACCCGTTTCGACCCGTTATGGTAGTATAAGCTACTATAACGCGTCGGTTGCGTAAAACTAAGGTCGGATGGCTATCTATGTCTTATGACAAGTCTTACATGCCCAATTATGCCTAATTATGTTTCCATACCAGTTTAGATGTCAAAAAGATGTTCGCATATGCTAAATATGGATTTATGTTTTAAAATGGTGTTTTGGTCATTTTCTATAGGCATATAACCTACTTAACAAATGACTAACCAAACCTATGTGATCATAAGGTATAACCTCAGAGGTTATTCCCTATGCAACTATGATCACTAAAAATGCTTGGTCGGATCCTAATGATCGACCAACGGGTCGGGTTCGAAAGTCTAAGCGGTTGTCGAGACCGCTTAACTTACGACCCTAAACAAGCACTAAACTAGTAGTGACGAGTTAAACATGTCAAAACATGTTTAACTAACTTATAAAACTGATTTGGTATCAAAACAAAGTGTCTTGATACCTAAAAGTACAACCGTTGCAAAATGCATGCGAATACGCATTTTGACCGAAACTTTGACTCGTCACTACACCAAGTCAACGTGGTAATCAGTAGGTCTCATCACTGAGGATTATAACCATCGTGATTACAATCACGTTGCAAAGTTCAATTGAGCTTTGACTTGACCAATTGATGGTCAAAACCGAAAGTCAAACTGTTGGTCAATGTTGGTGCATTCATCTGTCGACTCCGTCTTGTATCGAGTCTTGTATAGAAAGAATTAGATCAGTGCATGAAATTCGAGAAAGTGTATTTTCAGGTAATTCCGCTTGAAATGACACTAGGTCATTTCAAACGGAATCACAATGTTTAATTCCGCTTGAGCTTACTTGTTGATTTCGCTTGAGTTGTTTGGAGCGAAATCAGATCCCGCTTAAGTCATTTCAAGCGGAATCAAGTGGTCTATATATATGTGATGTTGTGTGTCATTTGAAGCGGAATTAGCAGATTGTTTTCCGACGGCGAAGCTCTGTCGAGGTGTCTTCTGAATTGTAATTGTTCTAGAATCAATACAAAGACAGTTTTAAAGTGAATACAGCTGAAATAACACTAATACACCTGTTTCTGCCTTTTGTATTGGTGAATTACTCTTCTGATCGACTCGTTTGGGTCTGAAAACGATCCTACAAGTGGTATCAGAGCTCAGGAGGAAGAGTTCTTACTATTTCAGCTGCATTTTCTGTTTTCTACACCTTCTTTTTCAAATTGAAAAATTTTTCATGGTTAAAATCGGCTCATTTTCACACATAATACGCGTAATCACGTTTTAACAAACCCTGGAAAGTTTCAGAACTAAAATCGATCTAAAACTGGTTCAATTTGTGATTCCGCTTGAATTTCTATTCGACATGATGACATCAGCTTGATTTCGCTTGAAAAATCTAGCTGATTCCGCTTGAAAACCAGTATTCCGCTTGAAAAGTTGGTTGATTCCGCTTGAACAGAATTGGTGATTTCGCTTCAAGGTGATTCCGCTTGAAGTGTTGATTCTGCTTGAACAAACCTAGTGATTCCGCTTCAAAGTGCTGGTTTCGCTTGAAAGGTTATTCCGCTTGAAGAAGTTATTTCGCTTGAAATTGATAGTTTGTGAATTTTGAAAACCGAAACATGGAGAACGAGTTTCATAATGCTTTTGCTAGTCCAATGACTGTAACTCAAAGTACATTGCTTGAAAATGAGACGGGGACATCATAAAAACCGCCTAAGCTTTTGGATATTGATGATTATAATGGTTGGTCTAAACGTTTTGGTAACTGGCTTGAAGCTTATCATTTGGATGCTTGGGAACATACTGAAGTTCAATATGAAAGACCAACAAAGAACAATAATCAGATAATGCCAATTAGAGAAATGAGTGCTGATGAGAAAAAGAAGTATAGAGATGAGAAATTGATGGTTAGTCTATTACAACAAGCGATTAAAGATGACATATTGATTCTTCTTCAAAATGACGGAAGTGCATATTCGATTTGGAATGAATTAGAAGCAAAATTTCTGGGAAGTGATGATATGCTCAAGAACAAAATGTCACTTATGAAGAAAGAGTTTGATCTATTTCGTGGTTTGAGAATAGAAAACACCAAGCAGATTATTGAAAGATATTATAACTTGGTGAAAAATATGACAAAATTGGGCATCAAAAAGGATACAGATGAGTTGATTGAGAAACTAGCTGATGCGTTACCACATGATATTTGGGGAACATATCTGATGATGTTGAGGAATAATAGAAAAGAATATAAAAAGCTAACACTGGGTGAGTTCATTAAACATCTTGAAGCTCAAGAGATGGAGCAAAGAAAGATTGCTAGGATGAAGAACCATGATGGAGAACAAGACATCGGATTGTATTTCAAAAGTGGTGTTAGTGATAAGACCAATTTTTCTCCAAAGGTTGAAACTGCTTTTAATGCAAAAGGTTCTTCTGAAAGTTCATCTCAGGGATCAAGCAGCAAAACTGGATTTACTTCATTTCCAACATCTGATTCACATTTTTCTACAACAAAGAGTGGCAAAGTTCTTCAATGCAACATTGCTTTAAACCGTGAAAATGATCAGAATTATACTGAGGAAGTTGCTAAAAGTCACATGTATTTATTGGTGACTGTGCTTGAATCTTATGGAGGTTTAGTTGCAGGAAGGATCGGGAATCCAATGCTTACGAAAGAGGATTACGATCAAATTGATGCTGAGGAGATGGAATTGATGGATATAAAATGGTGTAAGGCTAGCGTGTTGAGACGAGCTGAAAAGTTTAAACAAATTACAGGCAGAGATGATTTTCGCGATGCAAATGTTTCAACTTTAGGATTTGATAAATCTAAAGTTACTTGTTTTCGTTGCAGGGAAAAGGGGCATTTCAAGAGGGAGTGCACAAATCGTGAAGCAAGTGGAGCTCAAAATCCCTTTGGAAACAATGACTAGTATCGAAAAGCGATATATCATCAAGTTTCTCAATAGCCACAACAATCACAAACAACTCATGGTAGAAAAGAAATTGAAGATTCAAAGAAAGCATGTCTTGGTAATCAAGATAATGGAAAATAATTTAGTTGGGATAAATACATTCCAAAAGATAGTAAAGCATGTTTGGTAGATCAAGAAGATGAAAAATTGGCAGAAGGTTTCAGTTGGGACAATTATTGCCCAGACAAAGAATTACTAGCTAAAGGATTTGCTAAAGGATGTGTTGCTAATGCTTCTGATGAATATTGGGCAGAAAAATACAGAAAAATTGCAAAAGCTAAAGAAGAGAAATGGAAGAAATATGAAGAAGAAGAAGAAGAACAGGAACAAGCTGAAGCTGAGAAAAAGAAAAAGGCTAAAGAAGAAGTTCAAGTAAGAATAGTCAAAGAAGTTCCAGAATTTGAAATCAAAACAGATGTTGATGCACTCAAAGTTCCTGAGAAGTGTATGAATTGTGATTCTCTGATCAAGCAAAGCAATGAGTTGCTACATAATATAAAAAGGTTGAAAGAATCATATGATGTTTTGAACAGAGAGATGAATAAGTACACCGAGTCGAATAGTGAACAAGCTGTAGCAATGAATACACTCAAAGGGGCATACATGAGACAGCTTGACAATGTCAACTATTACACTGAAAAGTGTGCTGAGCTTGAGCTGAAACAGGAAACTCAGAGAATTGAAACTGAGAGAGTTAACAGATTATTAAAAAGTTACACATGCTCTACTTTTGTTGTTGACAGGATTTACCCCATAGTTGAAGGATTGAAGACTTTTGAAGAGGAGAAGACTTCGGAAGAGAAGAAGTCTGAGACAAAAGAAGATGATAAAGTAAAGATTTCTGGTAAGAAACCAAGGGTTGTCTATAACAAATGTCCACCTCTAGTCGAAAATGGATATTCTCCTCGAAATCCAAATTCTGAAAGAGTAAAAAATGCAACAAACTTACAGTGGGAGTCTGAGTCGTCAGATAACTTGCCAGAAAATATTGATGTCACGTTCACATCGTCTGACACTGATCATGAGTCCGAGTTAATAAAAAGTGTGGTCGATCAGGTGTTAGATAAAGATGACACAGAGGAGTTAAAGTCGGAGTTCAAAGATGAGTCAAAGTCTGAGTCCGATACGTCTAAATCAACAATCAAAAAGGATAAACGGGTTTATGATAAAGAATTTTTGTTATCAAAATCTAATTTAAGTGACGAACCGATCAAAGTAGCATATACTTTGAAAGATTCTGACAAATTATATTCTGATGAGATTTTTCTAATAAGAGGTGTTAAACCGGAAATGATTAAAAAGGTTTTCAAACTAAGACAAATTAATATTTCTGAAATAAAAGATGTAAATCTTTCTGAAAATCCTAAACCTTACACCTCAAGAGTTCAACAACGTTTAAATAAGAAAAAAAGTTACAGTTCTGGTTCAGGTTTTCAAAAGAAACCAAAGCATAACGGTAATTTCAAAAAGAAAGGACTTGGATTTATACCCCCGAAAAACTATAAAAATGAGAAAAATTATAAACCAAAAACTGTATTTGTTTCAGGTACTTTTGCTGAAAAAGAAGAAAAGAGTTTATTCTGAAAGCAGACGAACAAAGAGTTCCTTGCCAAAAAGCAAGAAGAAATGAAGAAAAATGTTGCTCAAAAGAAAATGGAGACAAGAACATGTTTTAACTGCAAAATAGTTAGCCACATTGCCAGGAATTGTCCAAAGGCAATCAACAAACAACAGGAAGTCTCTGGTAAACTGAAAGGAAATGTTGTTGAGGAAACTGAACTTCTAACCAGAAAATTTAATGGTTTTGAAAACTCAATATTTGAGGTTGGAGAGTGTTCAAAGAATGTTTTAAAAAGAAAAGAAAATCTGAAAAACCAAAAATGGGTGGTTAAGGGTTCAGGAAATAGTTCTGGTGATGAATCTGATTCCACAAAATCAGAGGAACCAAAAGTTGTTATGAAAGAGATTGAAAAACCAGTACCGACTGTGGATGATGCAAACTTTCCACCACTGTGGGCTGAAAATTTTAAAAAGAAAATTGGAAAAGTTGAGATCTCAAATCAATTCTATTCTGATAAGAAAGAATTTGATGTTGAGAAAGTGTTTAATGGGAATGTTAAAAAGCTTTTTGGTAAAATGGTCGATGGGAAGGTAAAAGGGGTGAAAGAATTTTATGAAACAAAAAGAGGTGTTCAAACCCCTGGAAAAGTTGAGAAAGTTACACCTAAAGCTGGTCAGGCTTGGGTGTCAGTGTTTTTTACTTAAAATCCTGACTTGCCGGAGCTCCCAAGTTGGTAATCGTGGAGCATGAATCGGCATCTTTATCAAAATATTTTTTGAAAATGTTTAAATTTTGGCAAGTCATACTGCTGGAATTGCCGGAACTCCCAGGTTGGTAAGTGTGGAGTAGGAATCGGCATCTTGAGAATTCAACCTACAAATGGTAATGATTGGTATATGTGGTTGAAAAAGAGATTGTGATCTTACAAATGGTTAATCAAGGTCATTAGGTTGAACTTGATTGGATCATTCTTACAGGTGGTATTTTGAAAAACAATATGATGATCCCCTAACCTACAAATGGTAAAATCAATCAACAAAACTTATTTTCCGGAAAAACCATTTGATTAAAACAAACTTAAGTGTTTTGAAATCACAATGGGAAAATAGTTTGTTGAGAGGGGGAGTTCTGATTGTTTAAGCCCAGTGGATGGAGAATTGAAGCGATTCACATCATGTTGTCATGTTACTTGTATAGTTTGTTTTCAAATTTCTTTTAATGATTTTGAATTTTAGGGGGAGTAAGAATTTCAGAAAATCCAAAAACATTAAAAAAATTGAAAAATTTCAAAAACATGATAAAACCGAAAAAAGCCAAAAATATTGAAAAATAAAAAATGTGTTTTGTTGTGAAAAAGAGGAAATGATAGTACATCAGTGGACGATCACAACATGCTAAAGAATTGGAAAGTAGAAATGTGATAAATGGTCTCACTAATGATGTGATGATAGGCTCAGCTAGACTAGTAGATTTGCGATAACGATACAAACATAAAGCAAAAATCCTAGTTCTAGTGGGAAACGTGGTCAAAAGCATAGTACTTAGTTTTGTCCCTCTTGATTGTGTGCCTGCTCGGTAATCGCTGATTGTCTAAAGACATAAAACTGGTTAAGTTTGTGAATTTTCACAACTTTACTGAAAAGTCACTGTGATTGTGCATTTTATTTTGCAAAGATTTAAACTTGTTTTATTTCTTTATTTTGTTTAAGCATTGGACATCCTCTGCGTATACGTGAGTATCGACCTGGAAGTTATTGCCTAAACGTTCTGCTTTATTTTCTTTGGTGTTTCGTTTAAGCTTTGGATCACCTCTGCGTATACGGGAGTATCGACCTGGTGGTTAAAGCCTAAACAACTTCAACTTGTTTTTATTTTCTTATTTTGTTTAAACATTGGACTTTCTCTGCGTATACGGAAGTTATCGACCTGATTGTTAATGTTTAAACATTCTGAGTTGTTTTCGCACAAATCACAGTTGATAAAAGTTTAAAGGCATTACTTGAGTCAGTGTATTGCATGATGAGGGGATATGCTGAGATCGTGGGGTCCATAAGAACTTAGTGCAAAATTAATATACCTTAACGTATCGGAAAGCATTTCGAAAGTTTTTAGATTGAGTTTAAGTGGATAACAATATCGTCAATCAACGTAAATCGTTTAGAACTTAAAATGTGTGAAGCTTAACGGTGCTGGTGATTTGTCTCATATACTGATATGATCCTCTTACACAAACTCACAAAAATATTGTTTGTAAATATTTCTTTACTGCATTTATGTTCATTAAAAAATCCAAAAATATTTTCAGAGTGTTTTAGTATATAATTTTGAAAAATTCAAAAAGATTTTCGACAACTGATAGAGAAAAGCTGATTTTCAAAATTCCAAGTGCTAAACTTGATGAACAGGTTTGGGAAAGAGTGTATGAAGAAGTTATGTTTACAAGTGGTCATTAAATTGTAAATCATTTTTTAAGATACCTGCAAGTGGTTTCTAAATTTGATAAATTTTTAAATCTGTGAAATTTATTTTGAGGTAGAGATGTGTGCAGGTTAGCCAGGTTCCGATACCTGAGTTGGATAAAAGCCAGGTTTCAATCTTGATCCTGTGAAGATGGTGAATTCCAGTCTGCGATCCCAAATTATTGAAAGGGGGAGTCTGAAGACATCTAGTGGAAGTGGTTAGATCAAGTGTCTGATCCTGGTAAAAGATAGAGATAAAGAGAGAGAAAGATAGAGGATGCTTACAATGGAAGATTTTTGAAAAAGAGTGAGGAGACTGATAAAGACTGAAGGTTTGACAACCGAAGACTTAACACTTAAGACTCGTCAACATCTGAGGGGGAGTCTGTTGGTGCATTCATCTGTCGACTTCGTCTTGTATCGAGTCTTGTATAGAACGAATTAGATCAGGGCATGAAATTCGAGAAAGTGTATTTTCAGGTAATTCCGCTTGAAATGACACTAGGTCATTTCAAACGGAATCACAATGTTTAATTCCACTTGAGCTTACTTGTTGATTTCGCTTGAGTTGTTTGGAGCGAAATCAGAGCTTGAGTCGTTTTAAGCGAAATCAAGTGGGCTATATATATGTGATGTTGTGTGTCATTTGAAGCGGAATTAGCAGATTTTTTTCCGACGGCGAAGCTCTGTCGAGGTGTCTTCTGAATTGTAATTGTTCTTGAATCAATACAAAGACAGTTTTAAAGTGAGTACAGCTGAAATAACACTAATACACCTGTTTCCGCCTTTTGTATTGGTGAATTACTCTTCTGATCGACTCGTTTGGGTCTGAAAACGATCCTACAGTCAAATAGTTTGGCTTTCAGCTCTAAATAGCTGAAAATCACTACTAAGCCATGAAAGAACACTTACAAGGTGTTCAAAGGCTAGAAGTATGATCTTAGAACTCAGGTAGGTCGCTCCTTTGCAGGGATTCCTCCACTTAGAGTTCCAAAATTAGAATGAGCAATGAACTAGGAAGAGGTGGGGGGGTATTTATAGTTGTGTTGATACTCTAGAATCATTACAAGTGGTTTGTTTGGCCACCAAGCAAGAAATCCTAGCCATACATGAGTTAAGGGACAGCTAACATACTTGGGAAGGTGTTAACTTGCTCCCCAAAACAAGAAAAATTGCATACAAGGGCCTGAATTGCAAACAGTTTGCTGAAATAACCTTTCTGCCACTGGGGGTTCTCTCGCGTTCTGCGTAAGAATAGGGGCTGGCTTACGCGGCCCGCGACCTCTTGTCGATTCAGCAAAGTTTCAATTTTTTCATGTTTGGTCCCTGCACGTGTTTAAGCTGATTTTTGGCACTTTTAACCCCCGTTAAGACATTTTCAAGGCCCTACAAGGTCATCAAAGTATAGGGGAGACAAAATATTAGGGCTGGAAATTTTACACGAATACACGACACGAACCTACACAAAGTTAACAGGTATCGTGTATGGCCTTAACAGGTATCGTGTACCAAACAGGTAGACACGAGATTACCTGTTAATTTTCGTGTATAAACAGGTTAAATACCTGTTTACCTGTTAATACCCGTTAGTACACGATAAGAAATTAAATTAAATAAAACTCATCAGCCATGTGCGTGTGGGTTCCTTAATTCATTTCTATTTTCATTCCTCATTCAATTAAAAAAAATAAAACCCTAAACTTCCTCTGTAACTCTCATATAGTATGTCATGTTCGTGTTTTTGTTCATGTTAACAGGTATTAACAGGTAATTTCCGTGTATAACAGTCGAACAGTCTTGTTAACAGGTATTAACAGGTAATTGTCGTGTATATCGTGTCGTGTTCGTGTTTGAAAAAAAGGACACGATAAGTTATCGTGTCGTGTTCGTGTATGGGATTTCGTGTATCGTGTCTTATCGTGTCATGTCTTATCATGTACGGGTATACACGATATGCCAGCCCTACAAAATATGCTCAGAAATATCACGGGTGTCGGTTCGTTTGGTCATACGGTCACGTTGTTCGGTTAATTATGACGAAACTCGAACGGACGCGAAAACGATCCAAATTAAGTGACGAATGGTATTTTTGCATTCCGATCACTAAAATTAAATATTTTAGTGTCTACAAAATTTTTTGGATGTCCGGATATGGTCAGAACGTAGGATATGAGCGTAAATGCAAACTTACACCGTTTTTGACACTTTTAGTCCCTGTATGATCAAATAAGCATATTTTCGCACACCGAACCACTCAAAGCATATTTCTAAGCTATGTTAAGGTTATATATGGTATGTTTAGCTTATGATCATGTTCCAGAATGTACGTTGCCATACGAAACGGCAGACTTTTGCAGTTTGACGCAAATAGTCCCTGCGAGCGAATAAACTTGTTTTTGCCATACCAAACCCTTTAAAACTTATTTCTAAGTTATGTAAAGGTTATTTAAGGTATGTTATGCTTATGTTGCTATTCCGGAGTGTTTGTCACGTTAAACTGATTATGTTTACGCATCAGTTTGCGTATAACTTTCCAGAAAGTGATATAGAGTTTGGAATCGATCAAAAATCAAAACGTGCAAAAATGTCAAACATAAATAAACGAATATTGGGATCAAAACACATTGTTTTATTGATATTGAATTGTTAAGAGTTTGTACGATGATTACACAAGCACATATGTCACAGGTTCCTCCTTTCAAACCCTAAACTCATCAATTTACTCAAAATCAAAGGGGAAATCAAGTCAAGAATTGGGGCTTTAACTAAATTCGTGATCACCTAAGCTAGGAGATCACAAGGTATGTCAAATTTTGTAATTTGGTAATGTTTTGAACTTATGATAAACACTCATAATTGAAATTCTAGAGTAAATGTTAAATGTATGAGTAATATTGACATGAGTACAAGTCTAGGAACGAACCCTAGATGTAAACTTGTTAAATTATTGCCATGAATTAGTGATTCGGTTAGATAATCATGTATTTGCTAAGTGGGTTTTATGACAATATCATGAACACAAGAATTTGTATGTTAGATTGTAATAAAAAATGATGTTATGATGCAAGATTGATATTGCTCATGAGTGCTAAACATAAGGGTTTGATTTAATAATTGAAACTTGGTTAAAAAGATGTGCCAAGAACTAAATAGAAGAGGTATAGAAATTATGCCCGCTAGGTGTTTGTTTAAATGCCTAAACGAATATTGATATGAATAAAATCATGAAAGAAACGCGTAATTGCCTAATTTGATTAATTACGGGTGATATGTGATAACACAGATTCTAATCGTGATGTTGATTTAAGTTAATTACATGTATCATATGATTAACGGTAGTTAAATTTTTGAAAGTTAAACTAACCAATGACGAAGTCGAATAGGAGTTTCGACTCAGAATTAGTAAGATGGAATAGTCGTAAGTGATAATGACTAATCTAACCGTCTTACGAATTATGATGATAGTTTGACTCTTGACAAGCTAGATGGAGGCTTGGGAAAGAAGCGGGTCAAACGGATCGAGTACGCGGAAAAGAGCATAACCGGATGCAAGGTAAGTAAAGCTTACACTCTTTTATTAGATCATTTACTCGTTGAAGTTGTTAAGATTATGATAAAACCGCAAACTAATTACGGTGATCCGACGCGAAATAATGCGGATCGGATTAAGTAAAAAGGGGTAAAATGGTAATTCGGTATTGAACAGACCGAATAAACAAGGGTTTAGAGAAAAGACATATTATATGGTAAAATAATAATGAGTAAAAGGGTAATATGGTAATTGGCTACGAGCTAACGGATCAATAATTGTTTTTGAAAAAGACACTCTACAGCTGATGTAGGGTAAAATATACATATTTTCCCGTGTAAAGTGTACAATTATTGTATAGTTTTTATTTGTTTTTAGTTAGTTTTAGTATTATTTTATATTATTTTGTGTTGGGCCAGGTCCTGGTGCAAATGGAGCAAAAACGAGTAATATGTAAATAACCAGCCAGTTGAGTAGAATGGATCGCCAGGGACCGAAGTAAAATTGCAGCTATTTTCCGTGATTGGGCCGTGCCTACTTATATCTGTTGTATTATTATTAGGGAGCCCTATTGGATCCAACAAAATTAAAAAAAAAAAAACAAAAGAAATCTTATTATGATATAGACATCAACAGCAACAAAAGAATATAAAGGAGCAGAGTAATGCGGCATATATAATTTTTTTAACGGCCAACAAACTCAATCCCGAGCACTCTCGGGGCACCCACTTGACAAACGGAGTACTCCGAGAGTAACTCGAGTCCACCACCAATTCTGGGGAAAACCCGGTAACCCACGCACCCGTAGGCACGACGGTGAAATTACCAGTAAAACCCGTTTTGTTCAAGGATCCAACCCAGGTTTCCCTGGGTCTCCTATCATTGCCCACCAGTGCCTCACTCTGCACCAAGTGGGAGTCGAACTTGCATCTCTCAAGAGAAATGCAAGCCCTCAACCATTTGATCCAGAGATCATTAGCCGCATTCTTATACCACATGGGCCGCCATATATGTTCAATTCCAGCCAACAACATTCGTGAATTATGGGAAGTGGGCCTTTTGATCAATTATGAATACATTGTATGATAATTAGAAAAAAACCCTAATGGACACAATATATAGACATATCATTCTGGACGTGAAAGGAGGAATTAAAAAGGGGGATACATTAGACGCACGTACATCAGAGACGAATTTTGGGAGCTCTAGTCGACATCACGGGGACATTGGAACCTTTGATTTGGTGTATATGCGTATCTTGTGTTGATTTTCAATTAATTGTTCGTTTCACATGAATCTTGATGAATGTCTTTCATAGAATAGGTTCGTGTTAATTATCTAATCTTCACGGGTTTGGTTAATTTTTGGGTGAATTGGCCAATAACCTTAGAAACGGTAATTAAGAGATTATTGAAACTTGATATTCTACTAATCTTGTCGCTATGAGGCTCGAGGTTATTAATAGGTCTCGGTTTGGTATATAGCTCGGATTAGGTTTTGAGAGAAATCAGTCTTAGTTCCCTAATCATACATGTGTCTATTAAACCAAGTTAAAATCCATAGTTGCCTTAGACTTTCGCGCTGTGAGGTAGATTGTCATATTAGGGCACTTTCCAAGAAGTTAGAGGACTGTGAAGAAATCTAACAACCGGTAGTCATAACAGCCTTGTAGAGTCTCACAAGTTTCTTCCTGAGAAGGGTCGGGAGGTCTTAGTAGGGATTTCTTAGGGTTTAGCATTAAAAGATCCCGGTTCCATACCACGTTAATTTCGAATAGAAATCCATTCCTAGTTGAATAGGATTCTAGCCTAGGTAGTCTTCATCACCACTAAGTTAAAACCTTCGTCTAAGTCGCATCTTAGTTATCTAGTTAATTAGTTTAATTTTATCGCAAATTTAGGATATTTAGTAAACCCCCCCCCCCCCCTCAAATAAAAACAGTTAGAGTCTGTGTCAGTCTAAGTCTAGATAGAGTCTAGTTAATGTAATTAGAGAGTCTTGTGGGTTCGATACTCTGACTTACTTAGGCTATACTGCATTGACCGGTACACTTGCCAGTTGTGTGGTCTAGGTTTAGAGAGTCTTAGTTATAAATTTAAAACTTAGAGAGTCTACTTAAGGGTTTGATTTTAGTCAGTTTAATTAGACCACTTTTAGCACATCAGGTTTTTGGCGTCGTTGCCGGGGACTCTTTGGCAATTGCGTTGATTACTTTATTTAGACTTAATTGACATCATACGTGCTACTTGCTTTTGCATATTGAGTCGTAGGAGTCTAATTGTCCGTGTCTTTTATTTTTCTTGAGTCTTGTAAATATGTGTGAAATTTGTGGAGGACCTCATTTTACTGTTAATTGCCCACAATATGAGGGGTCCTCTGCACAATGTTATGCTAACCCTTTTGTGCAGCCGCAACCATATTTTTCACAGGGGTGTTCTTTTCATTTTATGATGATCGACCATATTACGATGATACGTATCAGCAGCCACAACATAACCAGGGTCAGACTAGCAATAGAGGTTCAGGGGGTAGTCTAGAGAGGATTGAGGAGATGTTTGCTCAGTTGATGGTGAGAGATCAGGTTACTCAGAAAACTTTAACCGAATTTGGTAACTTCGCTAAAAATCAAGAACTGATAATTAAAAATCAAGAGCTTCATATTAAAAATCAACAATCCGCGCTCTTAGATCTCTAGAGAACAGTAGGTGGTATAGCTAAGCAATTACAAGAATACTCTCCTGGTCAGTTTTCGGGTAACACTCACACTAACCCGGCTAACCATTCAGCAAAAGCAATCACCACCTGGAGTGGAAGGAGTTTAGGGGAGGTAGTTAGAGAGAGGGTTGAGGCAGAGGAAGAAATTGAAGAGGTAGAAATTAAGTCGTCCGGGGAGGATGAGTTTTTAGAGTTAGAATTAGAGGGTTTACCGGTCTATGAAGAGGTAGGAGTGTTGGACCCTGATGGGGACATAGCATACTTCAATGCCCCACTTGAAGGTGAACTGACAGAGGTAATCAAACCTACCCCAGACGAAGAGAGTAAGTGTGGGGATCATCCTGCAAGAGTGGTGGAAGAGGAAGAGCACCACAGTTGTCTCGTGGTATTGGTGATAGGAAAAACTGAAAAATCAGAAAAGTAACAGGAGAAGGCGAGGAAAGAGAAAATCGAGGATTGGAACTGGAAGAGGACAGAAGGTTTGTATAAGATGGAGATGAAGGAGCCTTTCACGCACGATCAGTCCTCTCGTTACATGCCGCGCATTCGGTTTCTTCCAGGTAAGTATAAATTTTGGTGGTCTAACCCGTTTAAGAGTTTTAAAATATTTTATTATTCCACCAGTAAATTTTTAACTATTTTCGAGGATCGGGTGGAATTAAACGGGTTAGTTAGGGTACAGATCAAAGAAAAACCTCCTGATTAAGTTCAAGTGTGGGGAGGTTTTGTAGAGTTTGTTCAATTTATGTATTCGGTGGATTTTGGGTAGTTTGTGGAGTTTGTATATTGAGTCATAATTTAGTTTTTTAGAGTCGGTACTGCTTTGGTTTTTGCTTGTTTTTGTTTATGCAGGTTTGAATATATACCACCCGTACTCAATCTCCATTCGGGTGATTTTAGAGCCGCTTTTCGAATATCAGGCATTTATCGAGCATACTAGTCAGTATCAGAGCCGATCGCGACCGAAATGCTATACGATCGAGCGGGATTGGACGAGAGATTTGAAGCATACGCGTTGTTATTAACCAGCTAAGTCCTTTCCAATTTGCCCTTGTGTCTTTTTATTTCTTATTTATTTTTAGTTTTTGAGTCGGTTTCCATCCTACATTGAGGGCAATGTAGAGTCTTGAGTCATAAAATGAAAAATAAAAAAAATTTGAAAAAAATAGAAAATGTTCCTGAAAATAATGTTTGCAAAATAATAATGGAAAATGATAGAAAAATTGGGATTTCTGGTTTTCAAAATATTATATATATGAGAAAAAAAAAAGACGAAAGACGTATTTTCCGGGATGTACTGGTAGGCCCAGCCGGTTTAGAAGGTTCCATAGATTGTTTAAGAATATCTTAAATGTTAAATAATTAAGTCTTGTGGGTTCTCATCTTAGGGGATATAGAGAAACGGAAACTGTTGAGGGTATAAAAGGAACCATTATAAGTAAATAACCTATAAGTATTTTAAATTAAATTGGCACACCTTATCCTTATTATGAGAATAAATCCGGATTCTGGTGGCGCCAAAAAAAATTCCATCATCCATCTATATGAGCTATTTTAAATATATAAACTGAAGCCTATGGTATTAATCACTGGGATGGTGACTCGGGTGGGGTATACCCGCTATATGGAAGTTAAAAAAATGTGAGACTTATGTTGTTTCCCACTGGGATAGCGACTTGGTGATAATGCTCTCTGAGTTAATCATGAAAAAAATGTTAAAGCTCATCATCATCCATCATTCTGTCCAAAATTTAATTTAAAAATACATAAGGGTTGTTTATATAAGATGGAAGATTTTTAATCTTTTCCTTATAAGCCTGAGATGGGAGTAGGTGGATCTTTGGACCTTAAGTGTGAGACCCTTTAGATGAAATCACTTGAACCTAATAATTACATGAAAGGTGCCTGATGAGTCGGTGGTTAGGTTTAAGCGGAAAATTATACCGGTTATCGTGGTTAAACGTTTGGAGTCTTTAAAATAAGTAACTTAAAGTTTCTGAAGCCAGTTATCCTGATTCTGATTCCATTTGCATAAGTCTTTTTCAGGGACGAAAAAAGGTTAAGTGTGGGGATATTTGATGTAGGGTAAAATATACATATTTGTCCCGTGTAAAGTGTATAATTATTGTATAGGTTTTATTTGTTTTTAGTTAGTTTTAGTATTATATTATATTATTTTGTGTTGGGCCAGGTCCTGGTGCAAATGGAGCAAAAACGAGTAATATGTAAATAACCAGCCAGTAGAGTAGAATGGATCGCCAGGGACTGAAGTAAAATTGCAGCTATTTTCCGTGATTGGGCCGAGCCTACTTATCTCTGTTGTATTATTATTATTAGGGAGCCCTATTGGATCCTACAAAATAAAAAAAAAATCTTATTAGGACATAGACATCAACAGCAACAAAAGAATAGAAAGGAGCAGAGTAATGCGGCATATATAATTTTAAATGGAGTTGACTAAATTCTTATAACACATGGGCCGCCATATATGTTCAATTACAGCCAACAACATTCGTGAATTATGGGAAGTGGGCCTTTTGAACAATTATGAATACATTGTATGATAATTAGAAAAAAACCCTAATGGACACAATATATAGACATATCATTCTGGACGTGGAGGGAGGAATTAAAAAGGGGGATACATTAGACGCACGTGCATCAGAGACGAATTTTGGGAGCTCTAGTCGACATCAGGGGACTTTGGAACCTTTTATTAGGTGTATATGTGTATCTTGTGTTGATTTTCAATTAATTGTTCGTTTCATATGAATCTTAATGAATGTCTTTCATAGAATAGGTTCGTGTTAATTATCTAATCTTCACGGGTTTGGTTAATTGTTGGGTGAATTTGCCAATAACCTTAGAAACGGTAATCTTGTCGCTATGAGGCTCGAGGTTATTAATAGGTCTCGGTTTGGTATATAGCTAGGATTAAGTTTTGAGAGAAATCAGTCTTAGCTCCCTAATCATACACGTGTCTATTAAACCAAGTTAAAATCCATAGTTGCCTTAGAGTTTCGAGCTGTGAGGTAGATTGTCATATTAGGGCACTTTCCAAGAAGTTAGAGGACTGTGAGGAAATCTAACAACCGGTAGTCATAACAGCCTTGTAGAGTCTCACAAGTTTCTTCCTGAGAAGGGTCGGGAGGTCTTAGTAGGGATTTCTTAGGGTTTAGCATTAAAAGATCCCGGTTCCATACCACGTTAATTTCGAATAGAAATCCATTCCTAGTTGAATAGGATTCTAGCCTAGGTAGTCTTCATCACCACTGAGTTAAAACCTTCGTCTAAGTCACATCTTAGTTATCTAGTTAATTAGTTTAATTTTATTCGCAAATTTAGGATATTTAGTAAACCCCCCCCCCCCCCCCCCTCAAATAAAAACAGTTAGAGTATGTGTTAGTCTAAGTCTAGATAGAGTCTAGTTAACGTAATTAGAGAGTCTTGTGGGTTCGATACTCGGACTTGCTTAGGCTATACTGCATTGACCGGTACACTTGCCGGTTGTGTGGTCTAGGTTTAGAGAGTCTTAGTTATAAATTTAAAACTTAGAGAGTCTAGTTTAGGGTTTGATTTTAGTTAATTTAATTAGACCACTTTTAGCACATCAACGGCGTAAAGCATGATAAGTTAAAAGGTTGAAAAAAATGAATTTTAGCAATATGATAACCCGGCGTAAACCGGAACGGATACATGAATGGGATGGTAAATAAATACCATATTACGATAAATAAATGGTCTAATGGATTAAACGGGTCAAAAGATGATGAAATCACCAATTGACATTTGTGATTAATATTGTTGTCGAGTTTTATGCTGACAGGAACGAATAGAGCGCGAGATGCCGTTGTTATTAACTAACAACTTATAAGATTAGGTATTAAAATGGGTCAATACTTTGACCCGAGCAAGGGACGTATAAGTAATATTATGGTTAAAATGTGAGATTTGGTCAAATATTTTGTTGTTAGTTCTTCGTCGTAAAAGAAAAGATGAAGGTTGACCAAAATGCCCATGAACGCAAAACCATGTAAACGGTCCTTAGATGTCGTTTAAGAACGTGTATTATGATCATGTAAGTTATAGAATAAGTATAAAAGATGTAGGCTTAAGTCTTTTGGGTCATATGTATCAAAATGGTCTTTGCCGCAAAATGACATTTCGAATGTCACAATTTCGAGTAAGTAATATACATCTTTAAAATCAACACAATTATAGTTGTGGTGGCGGATAATCGATGTCTTAATATGGATTTGATTATGCAAACTTGAGGGAAAGATTTAAACTTAGGGTTTAAAACCACTAAGCGGGTCAAAATAAATTATGCGCATAAATTGGACACGAGCCGCATAATTCATAATGGTTAAAAATGCGAGTTAAAAATTTTGAGTTAAATACATGGGCGTATGCTCCATGACTATTTTGAAATAAGTTTGTGGTTTTAAATACAAACGGGTCAAAATGTTGAATTTGAATAATAAGCCGAATGCTTAAAAAGTTAGACTTTTTTATTAGTTCGAATGTTGAATTTTAACTCAATATGATGGAGAATTAAATTACGATCACGTAGGAAAAAGAATTACACAAAACGGAGGTCTAGATCAAAAGTTATGCTAATTTGAAGTTGGATATTTGTTAAAAACATAGCTGGGCATAGAATGCAGCGGCAATAATAAACTTTCTGTCGAAATGTGATCGTCGAGCCCCGCGATGGAGAAGACGAAGTTTGTCGCGCCCCGCCACGGGCTGTGGCGGCCCGCGAGAGCTGAGATCAAGTCTATCGCGGCCCGTGACAGACTATAGAACTGGCTATTTGTTGTTTTCTTGTTCGATTTCGTATCCGGACTTGACTTAAACATGATTATAAGCTCGTATGAATAACTATTTCATGGTTATGAAATGCAGGTCTAACTTGGAAGCCGGATGACGATCAAGCTCAGCGAGAAACCGAACACAATTAAGATACAAGCTTTCGCGCATAGATTCTTCATTATTTTTAAATGGCGAACTCAATTACATTATGTTGTATTGTTCTTAAATTGTAAAAGTTTTTAATAAACCCATATTTTTCAATATATGTGTATCCATAATTACATGTTTATTTTCGTAAACTATACGAAAACCGTAAAATAATAGTGAGGATCTTACACCTTTAGATGAAGAACATTATCATTTCTTAACTTACCAACTTCACCTTCTTCTCTCTTCTTTCTCTCTAACTCTCGGCCATACATACACACATATACACCTCCATTTTCATTCATCAATCAACCATTCCAAGCCTGTTTTACAGTGTAAGGAGATGATCTAAGGAGGCTTGAAGCGATAGAAGTTGAAGGACCTTCTTGTGGAGCTTTTAACCACTCATCTTCTTCATTCTTCATCTTCATCTTGTTTATGCCACTTCCCTAGCCACTAGAGCTAGTAGTAAGCATGCTAAACTTTATTTTACATCATGTTAGTGTTATGTACATGTTACACCATCTAAGCAACTAAACTTTAAAAGATGAAAACATGAAGATCTAACATAATCTAAGTGAAATCAAGTTGTTTTGAAGTTGTTTGATGTATGTGATGAAGTTGTGAATGTTGAATCTTGTGTTTTTAGTTAGATCCGTCATGTTAAAGCTTGTTAGAAGCTTAGATCTAACAAGTTTAAGCATGGATCTTGAAAGATCCATGGTTAAACTTAAATATGAACTTGAAAAGCCTTTATGTAAACTTGAAAAATGATTTTTAAGTATGTTCTTGTGTTCTTGAAGTGACTAAGTTTATGTAAGGTTGACTTATGAAACTAAACTTCATAAAAAGTTTGAAAAAAGTTCATCAAGAAGCTTACTTATGAAAGATTCAAGTATGTTAAGCATGGATCTTGAAAGATCCATGATGAAACTTGATTATGAACATAAAAATCTTCAAAATAAACTTAAAAATGGTTTTAGAATATGTTGTTCATAGTTTTGAAACCCTAAAACTCATGGATGGTATATTTTGTAAGTTAAAATTTCATATAAAGATTGTTAAAACCTAACAAGAACACTTGTTTTTGGAAGAATGGTGTATGTAAAGTGTAGATCCAAAAGACGACACATTTTTAACAAAAAATCAAGTTCATCATAAGGTTTTACATGATGAAATTCGTGTATGTAACTTGTTATGTTGGTTGGAAAATTGATTTTTATGATGAAGAAAATAAACACATGTATTGAAAACATGGGAAACCTCCATTTTTATGGGAAACTATGTCAAAATTTTTATAAAATTTCGACACTTAGAAAATATAAGTTATTGTGAAACTTATTCCCCAAAAATTCACCTAAAAATATTTATCAAGGTTTCCTAATTTTTGTACAAAATTACAAGCTAAGAAATAAGGATTTCTTCAAGTTAAAATCAATATTAAATATGTATATTTTTAGGGAAAATATATATATTTAGTGATCACCAAATTTTATGCAAAGTGTATATTATGTGTATTATATGTAGTAGTGTATTAGGAACATAAAAATACACTAAATACTCCCAAGGAGTATCACCAACAAAATACACATAACAAATACATAACAAATACCTAAGAATATTGATACTAAATAACCCATGAAAGGGTATATGGACAAATACAAGAAAATATATTTATATAAATATATTCCTTAACAAATTTTGGACTTGGACAATTTTGGACATAAATATATATTTGGACAAATATATATAACTATTACCAAGTAATGGGAATTATACAAAAATCAGAAAATGACAAAAATAAAAAAATAATATATATATATATATATATATATATATATATTACAAGCATAACAAAATAAATATATATTTCACAAAAGTCTTAAAAATATATTTTTTAATAAATACAATTCCAGAAAGTATTAAAAATCAAAGTATTGATTTTTGACAAATAATGTAAAATACCCAAGTATTTACATGAAAATACAAGTATACTTCCCTAAGTATACTTACACAAAAATAATATTGAAAATATTATTTAACAAATTACTTATGATTATTTTTTTGGAAAATAATATAAGTAACATATTTTGGACAAGTTAAAAATATAGATTATTTTTAACACTTATTGTTTAGCAAATATTACATAAACAAACATATATTTTTGGGAAGTAAAATATATGTTTACAAGTAAACAATACAAATTCAAATTACAATAACGGGACGAACGGGCAAGACCCGACAAACAAGGGCATGACCCTCCCAAATGGTGAACATACAAAAAACAAATACATAAACTTAAGATGGTGACCTGTACATAGTGAGTTACAAGTCTAGTGATTAACGCACATAGAATACTTATAGGTTACGACGCAAAACAGTGAGTTCATGTCCCCACTTTTAAACTTTTACTTGTTTTCTAAACTTGGGGAAAATACATGTACAATGGTATGTAGAACACAAAATTAAGGAATGACACATAGATCATGTGACGAATAGGGTAACATAAGCACCATTAATCAACTGTATACCTAGATCGCAGAACAAAAGGTTAGATCTAATGGGTTTCAGGCAGCCACACTCCGGGCCACGTTCTACCTAGAGTGCTTTTGTATCTCGAGTCGTAAATCGACAGAAAAATGCCTATGGTTTGGATGCTTCCTATGTCATGACATATGTTAATGTCGTAGGTAAACATTAGCGATCTTGCATTCCTTACATTTGTAGAGCACAGTTTACAGATACGTTTTATAAATTACATACCATGTTTTCATACAAGTATATTCAAACATTCTATAAAAAAACAGCATGAATTCACACCAACTTATGTTGACGATTTTCCAAAACTTACATGTATTTCAGGTAACTAAGTGGATGTATGCGCGGTCTCCTTGCTCAAGATGGTCGTTTATGTTTCAAGTTATTTTGTGTCAATGCTCCTTTGCCACTTTTGTAGGATTTGTTTGTTATCTCCCGCCTCTTCGCGGAGATATAATGAACAAAACCTTGATATTTGTTTTTGAAATGAAGTCGTAGACTTTTCAAACAATTATCTTATGTGTGTTGTAAATTTAAACCTAACTTTTGTTTTGGATGATTAACTATGAATGGCAGTATGGAGTTATTTTATGATCATGTAGAATGTTTACCTCTCGTATGCAATGAGAACCTTTCAGGATCACACCTCGTGCTTCCTCCTTAGAAAGGGGTGTGACAGATTGGTATCAGAGCTGCGATAGTAATGAACCAGGATTCTTTCTCGAGTCTAGTCTACAATCCTTAGGATCCTCTCACGAAAACAATTTTTTTTACAATGTGTATAACTATATATATATATATATATATATATTAATTAAGTAATAATAATTAATATATGTACAAATGCCATGATCCTTATGATTACAGGTACATATGTCTTCATTAGAGAGCAATGGACTATCAGAGGAGCATGATCCTATGGCTATTGTCTCCGACGAAAGGGTTGCCCCAGCTCCAGAGATTTTTACGTCTGACTCCGAGACCGACCCTGATATGATGTCAAATGATGAGGATCTTGATGATTTTCAGCCTTTCGCCCTACCAGACTTTGGAGATGACGTCCCTTTTGTTGATGACGTTCTAGCCTTTCCTCTACCCATTCACGACCAGCTCATCATTGGGTATCCCGATGGTGAGCATATTTTCGAGCCTATCCCTATCCACGCTATACCCCTCACTGCCATCCCTGCTGAGGATTGGCCTTTCGTTGTTGACCTGGATGATGATGTTGATGTTCCTGTGTTCGAGGTTGACCACCCTGACGACGATCTTGGCGATGGCGAGGTGTTCGACATCGCTATCCTAGATGTAGCATCCCCTGTTGTCTCTGTCATTGACATTTTTTCTAATTCTGACCACGATTCTGATGCTGACTCCTTCGAGTCAGTGACCTCTTCTGCACTTCGAGCTGCAGGTCTAGATGCCTACCCTACAGATGATAACGATGACCTGTCAGCTGCACCAGCTACACCTACTCATGTTCCCACACCTACCGATACACCTCCTCATACTCCCACTCATGTTGCTAGTGACAACTTTTCATAGCCACCCGTCCCAGTAGACCATTCTAGCTGGATACGTAGTATTCGTTTTGCTTCAGCTTTTCTACATACACCCCTTACTCATGAGGGAGAGCCCTCGGGTCACCCACATGTACCACCACCCGAGTTGAGTCCATGCATGCAGCCATCCCGATCTTTCCCTCCATATGGTATGCCCTTATCTGATCCGTATCATCCTTCTCATCACTCTGGATATACCAGAGATGATCTCCTATTATCACTCTAGCTTCAGGTTGAGATCCTCTGTCGTAGGGTCTATGAGCTGGAGAATGAGGCCGATGCTAGACGACCTTTTCCACCAGACTTTCCACCACCAGTCACACCACCACCACCACCACCACCATCTTCACCACCCCCAGCATCACCACTACCACCAGCATCCCCACCACTACCTGTTCCTGCACCTATTGATGGTTATGCTACCCGAGTCCTTACACTTGAGCAGCATGTGAGTTTTCTGATCCGTCGAGTCCACGAGCTCGAGGATGAGGTAGCTCATCTTCGCAGTTTCATTTTCCCTACACCCCACCCTCTCCACCAGCCCATTAGGTTTTTTGTTGCTGGTACTTTTATTGGGGCAATATTTTTGGATATGAAGACTACAGCCGAGTTTCGGGTACAACTTGAAGACAAAGGACCGCCACTGTGAAGAAAGATATTTTGCCTTTTATATGTATTAAACTTGTACTATTGGGTGATGTTACTCATATGCAATTTTGTTTTCTTCACAAACAATTATGTAACAAGTTGTCCTTATATGTATAAAAACTCGATGATTATCTTTGTGACACATTATTTATCTATTTATGCATGCTTATTGCTTGTATAAATTGATTTATATGTTGGTGGATTGCTTGATGTGTGTATGTGTGTATATATGTATACGTATATATATTCTTTTATTATTTAGTATGGTGGTATCAGATAAACGCCTAACCCTATTGTGTTGTGTTTTGGAAGAAACATGCCACCTAGGAGAATGGTGAACACTCGAGGTTCTAACCAACCCCACCTCCGCTGATGCCGAGGACTGCTGAAGAGTTGAACTCTCTCCTTGAAGAAAGGATTTCTGAAGCTATCGCCTAGTACGAGTCAAACCATGCTGAGCACAGTGGAGGCTCAGGAGGTACTAGTCAAAATGGTCATGGAGATTCATCTGGAGGAAACCCTAACCAAGGTAACATTGAGTTGAATTGCTACAATATGATGGAACTTATGAACGGACATTATTTCATTGTCTCATTGTTTGCTCATTCACGAATCGGTTGAATAAATCCTAGGTTACACCTACAAGCAGTTTCTAGACTTCAAGCCACTGAATTACGATGGCACTGGAGGTGCATTGGCATTCGTGTGTTGGACGGAGATAACCGATTCTACAATCCGAACGAGCAAGTGCACCGTGGATCAACAAGTTACTTTTGTTACTAGGTTGTTTGTCGATGAAGCTCTGACATGGTGGAACTTACAAGTCTAGACTCTGGGTGACGATGCAACTTATGGTATGTCCTGGGATGACTTGAAGGAAAGGATGAAGGAGAAGTACTTTTGTTATACTCAAAGATTTCATGATCTCTCGCGAGTGATCCCCTACCCGTAACTCCTGAATTTAAGCGCATCGAGCGCTACATCTGGGGATTGGCTCCAGCGATTCGTAGTATGGTGACATCGGAAAATCCTACAACCATTACTTAGGTTGTAACTCTGGTTGTTAGTCTTACTGAGGATGTTGTCCGCATGAAGAAGTTGTCGTTAAAGACCGTTGAGAAAACTGAGATGCATGCTGAATCGTCTGGTGATAAAAAGAGGAAACATTCGAGTCTGAATCAATCGACCCGCAGCAACAACAAAGGCTCCAACAACAAGAAACATGACACCAACCCACCTAAGGAGGCGAAAACACTTGCAGCTGCGAATGATACCGTAGCTAGAGGATACCAAGGCACTATGCCTAAATGCAACAAGTGCAAGTGTAATCATGGTGGAGCTTGTCGCATTCCGAGGTGCGACAAATGTGGAAAATTGGGTCACCAAACAAAATATTGTTGGGGAAGAGGAAATGGAGGCGGTAATAGAAACGGGAATGGGAACAGAAATGGAAATAGGAATGGAAATGGTGCTGGCATTGGAAAGGGTAATTGAAATGATAATGGCAGTGGAAATCGAAATGGAAATGGAAACGGGCGAAATCAAGGTTGTTATGATTGTGGTAGTACAGAACAATTCAAGAAAGATTGCCCGAAGGAAAACAACGCTCAGGCTCGAGCATTTGTCATTGGATCAAGGAACGCCCGCGAAGACCCTAATATGGTCACCAGTACGTTTCTCGTTAACAATCTGTCACACCCCCAAAATCCACAAGCGGAGTATCACCGCTTGGAGGCGTGACATGACCAGGATCAAGCCACCATTCATATTGAACAATGTATTTAAAATAGATAAAATCCAACCACGCAATATAATTGGTGTTCAAAAACGAGTTAACCAAGTTCAAATTAAACAGCGGAAGCATAAAACGTAAAACCAAAACATAAGTTTAATAAGTTCATAAAGTTTAAATGTTTAGCATGGCACACCACTGTCCATGCCCCACAACGATCACGTCTCCTCGTGCAAGATCCATAAATACCTAACGACCTGCAAGGCATGTAACAAGGAGTCAACAACAAAGTTGAGCGAGTTCACAGTTGGTTGTTTAGTTTTAAAAGTTTGTTTTGAAAACCATAAGTTGTTTCGTAACCCACGAGTTAACCAGTATCTTTGTTTTTCCCCAAACCATATCCATAATCAGTGGGGGGCTTCCCCATGTGAACCACTAGACCGTTACCATATTGACAACTGACGAAATTAAGTTGTGCCCTAAGTCAATGTCTATCATCATTGACTGAGTGCCCAGATCCATTAGTACACGCCCATCCTACCGGCACGGTGTGAGGCTTGTCAACCCTAATAGCGCTATTAACTAATGACCCGCTCGCCATTGGCCCGGCGATTAAGTCGATATAAAAATAAGGGACTTAATGATAGAGTTTTGTCTAGTAAGTTTAAGGTTGTTGTCCTACCCAAGGAGGACGAACGTACGTATTCTACCCAAGGAGAATACGCAGGATTTATATTGGCATCCTACCCATGGAGGATAACGGTACATATCCTACCCAAGGAGGATATGCAGGTTCCGTTTTAGTTCTTTAACCCATTCCCAACCACCGGGAATCCCATGCCTTAGAAAGAGTGTGAACTCACCTTGGTTTGCTCGGTTAGATTAGTTACTCTAATAATCAGGAATTAAGCACGTCCTAACATGGTACAGATAACAATCAGTTTCCTTTGTAAATGGAGGTGTCCATGCTATTTAGTATATCATTTTCTTTTCAAAATAATCACAATAACCATCAACAAACACTTTACATCACCAAGAGCAAAAACTATATGCTTTATATAATAATCATGAACTTGATATTTCACAAAAACGCGTAGTAACTTAGTAAAGTGTTTAGTGGGTTTAGTTACCCTCCAAAGCGTGTTTACTTCTATTAAAATCTCATTCTTGCAAAGGTTTGGTGTTTACAAATTGTAAACATGATTTACAAAAATGTTTATCCATAGCATTTTCTTGTTTCTCTAGGGTTTGTTTATTTGTCTTTCTACTAAAATATATTGTAAGTTTAATAAAAACCATGATCCTTCAAGAATCATCTTTTTAACTTGGTTTCTTTTAGAAAAATCATTCACAACTCTTGGATTTACAAGTTTACTAGTTCACTTGGTTTGTCACTTTACAAGAAAATCATTTCACTTTCAAGTTCATGTTTGATTAAGAAGATGATTATTTCATGTAAACCCATAATCACCTTCTAACTTGTTAAACCATGTTTTTAATCATACTTTAACAAGTTCCATATGATGATCAACATCATATTATCAAGAAATCAACAATCAAGTGCCATGCATGTATTTAACAACATTACTTTAACAAGATTTCATCATCTTTAAGTTTCATGTTCATGATTCTTGTTTAAGTCTTTTAGTGCTCTTGTTCTTTATAACAATGTATATCTTTTTAACTAACAAAAAGAGAAGTAAAAACTAGTAGCAAGAAGCTTACAACTAGCTCAAAGGCTAGGGAAGATCACTAGAGAAAGATGATGAAAAATGGATGATGAAAGCAAAGGATGAAGGTTCTTCAAGTTCCTCAAACACCGAGCTCCATGAGTCACCTTCTAACACTTGAATTAAGCTTAAAAATGGAATGATGGTGGTTGCAAGGTGGTGGTGGTGGCGGTTCTAAGGTGAGCCGGGAGGGAGAGAGAGGGTAAGTGAGAGATGGTGTGAAGATTGGTGAAGTAAAATGATATGGAATGATTTTGGTGATCTTGCAACCCATACTTATAATCTCTTCCTCCATATTTTGGCTACTCAAACAAGCAAGTAATCTAATATAATATTGAGATGAAATCTAGTGGTGGGGTCCTCTTGTGGGCCGTAAATCATCAAAAGGGGGGGTAAGTGTAACTTGATGGTAAGTAGGTAAATATTTAGGAGGTTATGTGTAATATCTAATGTTATGTGTGTATGGCACATTTTATAATGTGTTGGGGCATTCGGGGACCATAACTAGTTCAAAAATAAAAAAAAACAATGTATCTGGCAAAATTTTGGTGTTCCCGGGTAATGTCCGGTTTTTCGGTTAGATACCGGTTCGTTAAAGTGCTAAGTTGTTCCGTATAGTGTCTTTTATGTAACTTTTTGTGACACTATTAATTCCCAACACTTAGGAAAGCATTCAGGACCATTTAGTCAATTTTCTGCACAAGACTAGTATGTTAAAAAGCTGAATTTTGCTGAAAAATGCAGAAATCATAAAAAAGCAGTTACGTCATCAGTTGTAATTAAGCACAGTCATTAAGAATAATTTAATATTAATTAATCGTACGGATACCTGTAATTATGAGGGTTGTCACATTCTCCCCCTGTTAATAAAATTTCATCCCGAAATTTAGCACATGGTTACTGAGGAAGCTAGTTAAGTTGCGTGGTTTCCTGGTTTTTCCTGGGGTGTCACACAATCACTTTGCATCCATACTATTTGACACTGGTGCCGATTATAGTTTCATGTCTGTGGAATTTAAACGTATGCTTGGGATTGAATCTAGTAGATTAGAACTTCCTTATTCCATAGAACTAGCTGATGGTAAACTTGTTGAGTCAAGTGAAGTTGTTAGAGGTTGTACATTGGAACTTGGTGAACGAGAATTTAGCATCGATCTACTGCCTATCCAATTGGGAAGTTTTGATGTCATAGTCGGAATGGATTGGCTATCCAAGAATAGATCCGAAGTTGTTTGTCATGAGAAAATCATTCGCATCCCTCTTGCGAATGATGAAACACTCATAGTACATGGGGAGAAGCATGACACTCCCCTACGAATCATCAACTGTATGAAGGCACAGAAATGCTTACGAAAAGGATGCAGCGCATGTGGTAGATAAGCAGGTTGAGGAGCTGAAGCTCGAAGACATTCCTGTGGTAAAGGATTTCCCTAAAGTCTTCCCCGAAGACTTACTGGGATTACCTCCGTAGAGACAAGTCGAGTTCCATATTGACTTGGTTCGAGGCGCTGCTCCTGTGGCCAAGGCACCATATTGACTTGCGCCATCCGAGATGCAAGAATTATCTACTCAACTCCATGAGTTGTTGGATAAAGGATTCATAAGGCCGAGCTTCTCACCTTGGGGAGCCCCAGTATTGTTCGTGAAGATGAAGGATTGAACCTTGCAGATGTACATTGATTATAGAGAGTTGAATAAGCTCACTACTAAGAATCGGTATCCGTTACCGAGGATTGACGACTTATTCGATCAGTTGCATGGATCGAGCTATTACTCCAAGATTGACCTTCGGTCTGGCTATCATCAGTTGAGGATTCAAGAGGAGAGCAGACCCAAGACAGCGTTCAGAACTCGTTATGGGCACTACGAGTTCCTTGTGATGTCGTTTGGACTGACGAACGCACCAGCAGTGTTTATGGATCTGATGAATCGCGTATGCAAGCCATATCTCGATAAATTTGTGATTGTATTTATCGACGATATTCTGATCTATTCGCAAATGAAGGAAGAACACGAGCAACATCTAAGAACCATCCTGGAACTGTTGAAGAAAGAGAAGCTTTATGCGAAGTTCTCAAAGTGCGAATTTTGGATTCGCGAGGTACAGTTCCTTGGTCATGTTGTGAATGAGAATGGTATCCATGTAGATTCGTCGAAGATTGAAACAATCAAGAATTGGGAAGCCCTCAAAACTCCGACTGAAGTACGACAGTTTCTGGGATTAGCGGGCTATTACCGACGGTTTATTGAGAATTTTTATAAAATTTCTCAACCGCTCACATCCCCTTACACAGAAAGACAAGAAGTTTGACTAGGGAGATAAACAAGAAGAAGCCTTCCAACTTCTCAAAGATAAGCTATGCGATGCACCGATCTTATCCCTACCCAAAGGTACTGAAGACTTCGTGGTATACTATGACGCTTCGCGTCAAGTTTTGGGTTGCGTGCTCTTGCAACGCCAAAAGGTCATCGCCTATGCATCACAACAATTGAAGGTTCATGAGAAGAATTATACCACCCACGACTTGGAACTAGGCGCGGTGGTATTTGCTTTGAAGATTTGGCGGCATTATTTGTATGGTACTCGTTGTATTGTTGAAGGAATTAAATATGCGTCAGCGACGATGGGTTGAATTGTTGAAGGATTATGATTTTGAGATTAAGTACCACCTTGGAAAGGCGAACGTGGTAGCGGACGCCTTGAGTCGAAAGGAAAGGGTTAAAACTTTAAGGGTTCGAGCTTTAGAAATGATGATTCAGACGAATCTCACTTCACGCATTCATGATGCACAACAAGAAGCACTCAATGAGGAGAATCTTAAAGCTGAATTTCTCCAAGGTATAGAGAAGCAATTGGTGCTAAACGAAGAGGGAACCTTATACTTTTTGGGACGCATTTGGTGTCACACCCCGACCACGTGAGACAACGAAACGTGGCGGAAACATCGAGGAGTGTTGTAACAGAATTAATTGTTTCAAATCCATGGCAATTGAAGTTTCGTTTTATTAATCGAACATGAGAGTTTACATTGTTTTAAACAAGAAACAAAGAGTACATAACATAAATTAACTAGTTCTTGTCTCGTTTTAAGTCACTAAGGCACAGGTCCGCCTAAGTATGTCTTGATAAGTCCTATGCATCATCTCCTGAAAACACATGTGAAAATAGGTACGTCAGCATAAAAATGCCTGTGAGATACATAGGTTTTGTGAAAATAGAATTCATGACTTATGTTTGAGAAAATGTTTAGTCATGAACCCTGTAATTTGCTTTATCTTGTAAATCATTTGAAAAACGATAAGATCAGATGATATGTATAAATAAATGTAAGGTTAAATGAATAACCATGTAAAATGAGTTTGTATAAGATAAGTTGTTTGTAAAACAAAGTCTCGTGAAAAGTATGTTATTTGTATAAAATGTTATATGTCTCAAATTGAAATGGTTCAAATAACGCTACGATATATAATACCATACAAACACTTATATATAGGAAGTACCAGCGGCGTATCCACCATGCTTGTATCATATTACACACGCCTCGTTACTTAAATCACATACTCAAACCAAACCAAACCAACAATGCAAGATGTTTATGTTTAAACCAATTGTCAAATGTATTGAATAATATGTCAAAGTGTTTATGTCAAGATGTAAATCATGTAATGTATAACAAATGTCAAAAATGTTTATGTGTCAAATGTAAATCATGTAATGTGTAACCAAAATGATATGTATGGCTCATGAAATGCATCAACTAAACCATAGGTGAAACGCACCAAACAAAGTATTGAGGTAAAACTTGGTTTAAATCAATTTATGTCTTGTGGAAATGCATGCTATACTGAATATGAACATTTATGCGGTATTGTTATACCAAAATGTAAGCATGTGATGAAAATAACTGTACTAAGTATGATGAACATACATAGCATGTGAATGAATAATAAATGTACTAAGTATGATGAACATACATAGCATGTGATGTGATGAAATGTAAAACAATGTACTAAGTAGGCACACAATGGGCATACATAGCATAAAATGTAAAGTAAAACAATGTACTAAATACGCACACAATGGGCATACATAGCATGAAAACAATGAAATCATGTACTATAAGGTACTAACGAACATAGCAGGTATATGATTTGAAAACATGGAAAGCATGAAAGTAACAAGTAGGCACATGTGTTCCACCCCAAAACGTTTGGAAAACAGTAAAAGAGGGGTCTATGTACTCACTTGAGATTGCTCAGAAGTCCTATGATAACCACCAAGCAATGCAAGAAATCACGGAATCAAACGGCACCTAATATAGGTAACTATGTTAATAAACCGGACCTATATCGGAGGATCGGATAGAATGAGGGTTCGTAAACCAAACGAGTATGGGAACTCGTGTAATATGGTTTAACAAAGCCTACATACTAAATGAAACCTAACATAAATGTTTACGACCCATTACGACCCGTTTAGGTAGCTTATGCTACTTTAACCCGTCGTTCGCGTAAAACGCGTTTGGACCGCCTAACTACACCTATGACAAGTAAAATATGCCTTAACATGTCTAATATTGTTGTCAAATCAGTTTAGATGTCAAAAGTTATGTTACATATGCTTAAAATGAATTTTGGCATCAAATGGGTATTTTGGTAATTTACCTAAGGCATATAAACTACCTATCATACAACTACTTAAACGAAGAGACCATAAGGTATAACCTCGGAGGGTTATTTCCTATATACTATGGTCACCTAATATGTTTGGTCGGATCCTAATGATCGACCAAATGGGTCGGGTTCGAAGGTATAAGCGATTTATTAGATCGTTTACCCTTACGACCCTAGACAACGTGGTAATCATTAGGCATAGTTACAAGGGACTATAACCATCGTGATTACAATCACGTTGCGAAGTTATAACGAACTTCGCAATGACCATAAACTGGTCAATGCAGAAAGTCAAACAAAGTTTGACTTTCGGACTCGAAAAGCAATAAAAGAACGAAGGAACACTTACGAAGGGTCCCCGAATGCTAATCTTGATTCAAGTAGCTCAGGTATGAAACAAAGGTTTCAACTTAGAGCTTATCAAATCAGATTCTAGTGAGGAATGAGTGGAAATGGGTTGGGTATTTATAGTAAACCCACCACCGTTAGGATCGTTTCTTGGAAAAGGGGGGCACGATCTAAGCCGTACACTTGTAGGAAAGTTGTGGTAACTCATTTGCCATCCACCATAAGAGTTTGACACTTGGCACTTGGCCTTTGGAGAGTGTTAAGGGCTGTTAACAGCTGTAAAAAAACGTTTTGCTGCATCTGGCCCCTACTTACGGACCTAGTTTGGCAGATTTACAGTTTCAATCCCTGCAACCTCAAAACTTGGTTTTCGATGTGTTTTTTTTGACACGTTTAAGCCCCGTTAACCCCATTTCAAAGCTCTAAAATGAAGTTTAAAGTATAGGGAACTTAAAATGTGTTCAAAAATATCTCGGGTGTCGGTTCGTTTAGCCGTACGATTGCGTTGTTTGGTTAATTACGACGGAATGCGCATAAGCGCGAAAAACGATCTAAATTGCGTGACGAATGGATTTTTCTCAAGCCAAACACTAAAATAAAATATTTTAGTGCTTACATAAATTTTTGGATGTCCGGAGGTATTCAGAACGTAAGTTATGCGCGAAAGTGCAAACTTGTGCACTTTTTGACGCTTTTAGTCCCTGAATGACCCAAAAGTTTATTTTAGCACACCGAACACCTCAAAGCCTATTTCTAAGCTATATAAAGGATATTTAAGGTGTGTTTAACTTATGGTCATGTTCCGGAATGTTCGTTACAGTTCAAATTGGCATACTTTCGCAGTTTGTCAAGATTAGTCCCTGTAAGCGCATTAACTTGTCTTTGCCACACCAAAGCCTTCAAAACTTATTTCTAAGTTATTTAAAGGTTATTTAAGGTATGTTAAGTATATGTTGATGTTCCGGAGTATTTGTCGCATTAAACTGATTAAGTTTACGCATCAGTGTGCGTATAACTCTCCGGAAAGCGATATAGAGTTTGAAATCGAACAAGAATTGATATGTGCAAACGATACACATATTTTTACAAATACCAAGTATGAAACACAATATTTCATTGGTTTGGCATTTGTTTGAGGGTTGAAGTGACCCAGGTGTTACAGTCTCCCCTACTTTAGGAAATTTCGTCCCGAAATATATTCGTAGGAGTCTATCTGTGACTTTGTGTTAAATAACCTCAAAGATAAGCAAGGCATAATCCTTTTATTTCTCTTTAACGAACATTTTTCAGGAATGAAAAATGAACGGAGTTATTTTCAACAGGCATTCTTTAGAAACGAAAAAGAACGGAATGAGTTATTTTCCACAATTTCTTCAGAAACGAAAATGAACGGAACGAGCCATTTTCCACAATTTCTTCAGAAACAAAAATGAACGGAACGAGTCATTTTTCACAAAAATGAACGGAACGAGTCATTTTTCACAATTTCTTCAGAAACAAAAATGAACGGAACGAGTCATTTTTTCACCATTTCTTCAGAAACGAAAATGAACGGAACGAGTCATTTACCACAATTTCTTCAGAAACAAAAATGAACGGAACGAGTCATTTTTCACCATTTCTTCAGAAACGAAAATGAACGGAACGAGTCATTTACCACAATTTCTTCAGAAACAAAAATGAACGGAACGAGTCATTTTTCACCATTTCTTCAGAAACGAAAATGAACGGAACGAGTCATTTTCCACAATTTCTTCAGAAACAAAAATGAACGGAACGAGTCATTTTTTCACAATTTCTTCAGAAACGAAAATGAACGGAACGAGTCATTTTCCACCATTTCTTCAGAAACGAAAATGAACGGAACGAGTCATTTACCACAATTTCTTCAGAAACAAAAATGAACGGAACGAGTCATTTACCACAATTTCTTCAGAAACAAAAATGAACGGAACGAGTCATTTTTCACCATTTCTTCAGAAACGAAAATGAACGGAACGAGTCATTTTCCACAATTTCTTCAGAAACAAAAATGAACGGAACGAGTCATTTTTCACCATTTCTTCATAAACGAAAATGAACGGAACGAGTCATTTACCACAATTTCTTCAGAAACAAAAATGAACGGAACGAGTCATTTTTCACCATTTCTTCAGAAACGAAAATGAACGGAACGAGTCATTTTCCACAATTTCTTCAGAAACAAAAATGAACGGAACGAGTCATTTTTCACCATTTCTTCAGAAACGAAAATGAACGGAACGAGTCATTTTCCACAATTTCTTCAGAAACGAAAATGAACGGAACGAGTCATTTTCCACCATTTCTTCAGAAACGAAAATGAACGGAACGAGTCATTTACCACAATTTCTTCAGAAACAAAAATGAACGGAACGAGTCATTTTTCACCATTTCTTCAGAAACGAAAATGAACGGAACGAGTCATTTTCCACAATTTCTTCAGAAACAAAAATGAATAGGGTTAACTCTAGATACACGACAAAACTTGCTGTAGTTTCTGTGCACAAAATTCCATAATTATGTATGCATCCATAATTACGTAATTCCTTGCACGGTCCGCACAGTTCGTTTTGTAATGTTGTGGGGAAGGATATCAAACTTGTGATGAGGGTGACTAGACTACCATAGGGTCCTTTTAATTAGATCGACAGAGGATCTTCTTAGTTAGGCCACCAAGGAGTCCCTTCAGCTATATCATCACATGATATCCCTAACTAGATTTTTTTGGATCAATCTGTTTAACTAGACCACTCAAGGGGTCCAATTATAGAATAGTACTTCATAACCCAAGGGACTTAACTACAACGTAGAAGTCCATTAAGGGTTGTAAGATAGTACCTTTGGATATCCTACTATGAATCCCTTAAACGAAGATATGGAAGATTCTACGAGGATTTGGATGGATCGCGTGGAAACACAAAATGTATAAGAAAACACATAAGCACATAATCACATAATTGTTAAATTTGACTTTTAAATTTGTTATCTTTGGACGCAGATACTTAAAGCACACCAGGAATCCAATCCGTGGATTTCATTTGGCACCTTAATCATTTCAAGAATCTATCTATGAAGATAGGATGATCTACTAAAAATTCGATTTTTGTTTTCAGGAAAACGCAATATTCGAATTAAGGTACACAATAATTTAGGACATACGGAAATACCCTTGGGTACCCTATTAAGAATTTATAGTGGTACTTTGGGTATTCGTACAGAATTATAACTAGCACCTTGTACTTCGTTTCCTTGCAAGAAACGGGTACTTAGGATTTTTGTGGAAAACGTAAGAGATTTGTAAAATGGAAGAATTTTGGGGGTAGTTTGCTTTTCAAGGAGTACGATTCCTTGATTGTCGGTATTGTAGGGGATATGTTGTTTATGCATACAACCACATAAATACATTGCAATGTAAATAAAAAGATTTATTTATTAACAATGATAACAACTGTTTCATGGACCTTGACAACAAAAGAAAATAATACATAAGACATGATTATTTCTAAATGGTGTTGTCTTCTAGTCGGTCAGATGTTCATCCCTGTGCTGGATTTGCATTAGCAAGCTTTGGGCAATTTCTTCGGAAATGACCCATCTCGCCACAATTGTAGCAAGAACCTGGTGGAAAGCGAGCTTGAGCAGGATTGTTGTCAGCTTGATTTGGCGAAACTGCAGCTCGGCAAACTTTTGCTGTATGACCTTTAAGTCCACAAACTTGGCATTCGCGGCACTTCACATTAGCATGATGATGGAGGTTACATTGGTTGCACAATGGTGAAGTTCCATTGTACGGTTTCCTAGCAGGGGGTTTAGCTGGTTGGTTGGGGGCGGCTTGACCATTGTGAGTAACCATGGCGAAGTTCTGAGAAGCCTTTCGCTTCTTTGACCGCTTAGAGGATCCAGTCTGTTCATCCATGGTCTTTGATTCCTCGATTGGTTTCGATTCCTCGACCGGTTTCTTGTCACCCTTTCAGAAAAGCTTACGTTTCCTGATCTGAGATTCAGTCAAGGTTGCAGCTAGTTCAATGGCCTGTCTAACTGTAGTAGGGTTACTACCAGTAACAATGTCCTGAACTGGGTCAGGGAGACCATCAATGTATTTTTCGATCGCCTTATCCAAAGGCGTAACCATGGTAGGACACAACAGGCTCAGCTCCTCAAATCGATCAGTGTATGCTCGATGTTCCCCGCTGTCTTGCTTAAGATCCTCAAATTCCCTTTCCAAGGCCCTGATCTCGTGACGAGGACATAATTCCTTCATCATCAGAGCTCGAAGCTCTTCCCACGTTTGTGCCAGTGCCACATCGGCACCCCTATCTCTCACCACACCGTTCCACCACGTCAAAGCTCGTTTCTCAAAGACACTAGATGCGAAGTCTACCTTTCGCTCGTTTGGACATTGAACATGTCGGAAGGTTCTCTCTAGACTCTCGAACCATTGCAGAAGTGCAGTCGCTCCTTGAGACCCAGAAAACTTTGATGGCTTAGCCGAGTTGAACGTCTTAAAGTTGCAGGGGGCATTATTGTTGATGAGGGCTTGGTGACATTGAGCAATGATGTTCGGGAATGCAGCAGTCATTTGCTGTGTAATGACAGCTGCCAGCTCTTCAATAGATACCGGATTTTCACGTCGTGGAGGCATTCTAAAAGGGAAACAAGAGAGAAAACAAATGAAATGGCATTGGGTAAGAATAGGATGTTATAATTACCGACCAAAAATCATGGCTGATGGTCATTTGTTTGAACCACAAAGCAGACAAACGACACACAAAGGTTGAATCAAAGCAAAGAGATCCTCATAATGTATCGCGAAGACATGCTCGCCTATAAGTGGACACTCACCCCAAGAGTTCCCAGGTAAGAGTGACTGGTCCGATTATGTGGATTTGTACGAACACTCTAGCCTTAGACATAAAACTCAGGGTACAGGCACCCACCCTTCCAGTTTGCACGTGTTCACATTATTTAGGACCCAAAACTTAGACGAGATTTTGAAAACTCAAAGGGTTTCAAAACCTTATAATAGAGGGTTCAAAACCTAGTAATAAATCATCCTAGAACAGATGATTAGTTTTCAAAGCGGTTTTGAAATTTATGTTCTTGTTGTGGTCGTCGCCTAAGGATAGGTGACGGTATTGTTTTATGACTAAACGCAAGTAAACTCGCGTTAGGGTCCTAGAAAGGTTATAGACTAGGTCAAAGCATTACTAATAACCTAACTCCCTATAACCATTGGCTCTGATACCAACTTTTCTGTCACACCCCGACCACGTGAGACAACGAAACGTGGCGGAAACATCGAGGAGTGTTGTAACAGAATTAATTGTTTCAAATCCATGGCAATTGAAGTTTCGTTTTATTAATCGAACATGAGAGTTTACATTGTTTTAAACAAGAAACAAAGAGTACATAACATAAATTAACTAGTTCTTGTCTCGTTTTAAGTCACTAAGGCACAGGTCCACCTAAGTATGTCTTGATAAGTCCTATGCATCATCTCCTGAAAACACATGTGAAAATAGGTACGTCAGCATAAAAATGCCTGTGAGTTACATAGGTTTTGTGAAAATAGAATTCATGACTTATGTTTGAGAAAATGTTTAGTCATGAACCCTGTAATTTTCTTTATCTTGTAAATCATTTGAAAAACGATAAGATCAGATGATATGTATAAATAAATGTAAGGTTAAATGAATAACCATGTAAAATGAGTTTGTATAAGATAAGTTGTTTGTAAAACAAAGTCTCGTGAAAAGTATGTTATTTGTATAAAATGTTATATGTCTCAAATTGAAATGGTTCAAATAACGCTACGATATATAATACCATACAAACACTTATATATAGGAAGTACCAGCGGCGTATCCACCATGCTTGTATCATATTACACACGCCTCGTTACTTAAATCACTTACTCAAACCAAACCAACAATGCAAGATGTCTATGTTTAAACCAATTGTCAAATGTATTGAATAATATGTCAAAGTGTTTATGTCAAGATGTAAATCATGTAATGTATAACAAATGTCAAAAATGTTTATGTGTCAAATGTAAATCATGTAATGTGTAACCAAAATGATATGTATGGCTCATGAAATGCATCAACTAAACCATAGGTGAAACGCACCAAACAAAGTATTGAAGTAAAACTTGGTTTAAATCAATTTATGTCTTGTGGAAATGCATGCTATACTGAATATGAACATTTATGCGGTATTGTTATACCAAAATGTAAGCATGTGATGAAAATAACTGTACTAAGTATGATGAACATACATAGCATGTGAATGAATAATAAATGTACTAAGTATGGTGAACATACATAGCATGTGATGTGATGAAATGTAAAACAATGTACTAAGTAGGCACACAATGGGCATACATAGCATAAAATGTAAAGTAAAACAATGTACTAAATACGCACACAATGGGCATACATAGCATGAAAACAATGAAATCATGTACTATAAGGTACTAACGAACATAGCAGGTATATGATTTGAAAACATGGAAAGCATGAAAGTAACAAGTAGGCACATGTGTTCCACCCCAAAACGTTTGGAAAACAGTAAAAGAGGGGTCTATGTACTTACCTGAGATTGCTCAGAAGTCCTATGATAACCACCAAGCAATGCTAGAAATCACGGAATCAAACGGCACCTAATATAAGTAACTATGTTAATAAACCGGACCTATATCGGAGGATCGGATAGAATGAGGGTTCGTAAACCAAACGAGTATGGGAACTCGTGTAATATGGTTTAACAAAGCCTACATACTAAATGAAACCTAACATAAATGTTTACGACCCATTACGACCCGGTTAGGTAGCTTATGCTACTTTAACGCGTCGTTCGCGTAAAACGCGTTCGGACCGCCTAACTAGACCTATGACAAGTAAAATATGCCTTAACATGTCTAATATTGTTGTCAAATCAGTTTAGATGTCAAAAGTTATGTTACATATGCTTAAAATGAATTTTGGCATCAAAGGGGTATTTTGGTAATTTCCTAAGGCATATAAACTACCTATCACACAACTACTTAAACGAAGCGACCATAAGGTATAACCTCGGAGGGTTATTGCCTATATACTATGGTTACCTAATATGTTTGGTCGGATCCTAATGATCGACCAAATGGGTCGGGTTCGAAGGTATAAGCGATTTATTAGATCGCTTACCCTTACGACCCTAGACAACGTGGTAATCATTAGGCATAGTCACAAGGGACTATAACCATCGTGATTACAATCACGTTGCGAAGTTATAACGAACTTCGCAATGACCATAAACTGGTCAATGCAGAAAGTCAAACAAAGTTTGACTTTCGGACTCGAAAAGCAATAAAAGAACGAAGGAACACTTACGAAGGGTCCCCGAATGCTAATCTTGATTCAAGTAGCTCAGGTATGAAACAAAGGTTTCAACTTAGAGCTTCTCAAATCAGATTCTAGTGAGGAATGAGTGGAAATGGGTTGGGTATTTATAGTAAACCCACCACCGTTAGGATCGTTTCTTGGAAAAGGGGGCACGATCTAAGCCGTACACTTGTAGGAAAGTTGTGGTAACTCATTTGCCATCCACCATAAGAGTTTGACACTTGGCACTTAGCCTTTAGAGAGTGTTAAGGGCTGTTAACAGCTATAAAAAAATGTTTTGCTGCATCTGGCCCCTACTTACGGACCTAGTTTGGCAGATTTACAGTTTCAGTCCCTGCAACCTCAAAACTTGGTTTTCGATGTGTTTTTTTTTTTGACACGTTTAAGCCCCGTTAACCCCATTTCAAAGCTCTAAAATGAAGTTTAAAGTATAGGGAACTTAAAATGTTTGTCAAAAATATCTCGGGTGTCGGTTCGTTTAGCCGTACGATTGCGTTGTTTGGTTAATTACGACGGAATGCGCATAAGCGCGAAAAACGATCTAAATTGCGTGACAAATGGATTTTTCTCAAGCCAAACACTAAAATAAAATATTTTAGTGCTTACATAAATTTTTGGATGTCCGGAGGTATTCAGAACGTAAGTTATGCGCGAAAGTGCAAACTTGTGCACTTTTTGACGCTTTTAGTCCCTGAATGACCCAAAAGTTTATTTTAGCACACCGAACACCTCAAAGCCTATTTCTAAGCTATATAAAGGATATTTAAGGTGTGTTTAACTTATGTTCATGTTCCGGAATGTTCGTTACTGTTCAAATTGGCATACTTTCGCAGTTTGTCAAGTTTAGTCCCTGTAAGCGCATTAACTTGTCTTTGCCACACCAAAGCCTTCAAAACTTATTTCTAAGTTATTTAAAGGTTATTTAAGGTATGTTAAGTATATGTTGATGTTCCGGAGTATTTGTCGCATTAAACTGATTACGTTTACGCATCAGTGTGCGTATAACTCTCCGGAAAGCGATATAGAGTTTGAAATCGAACAAGAATTGATATGTGCAAACGATACACATATTTTTACAAATACAAAGTATGAAACACAATATTTCATTGGTTTGGAATTTGTTTGAGGGTTGAAGTGACCCAGGTGTTACATTTGGGTTCCGCTCTTTTGCGGTGTTCGAGAGGTAATCTTTGATGAAGCTCACAAGTCAAGATACTCGATCCACCCAGGATCAGACAAAATGTATCAAGACTTGAAAGAATACTATTGGTGGCCGAATCTTAAGAACGGCGTTGCTGTATATGTTGGAAACTGCTTGACCTATGCCAAGGTCAAAGCAGAGTATCAGAAGCCGTCAGGTCTACTGCAACAACCAGAAATACCCGCCTGGAAGTGGGAGCAAATATCGATAGACTTTATAACAAAATTGCCCAGGACCCCTAGAGGGCATGATATGATATGGGTGGTAGTCGATCGATTAACCAAGTCTGCACACTTCCTACCAATTCGGGAGAAAGATAGCACGGGAAAACTTGCTGAGTTGTATCTTAAAGAAATTGTGGCATGTCATGGAGTGCCTATTTCGATAATTTCAGACAAGGATGGACGTTTTTTATCATGGATCTAGCAATCCTTTGAAGAGGCCTTTGGATCTTATTAGATCTAAGCACGACCTTCCATCTACAAACAGACGGCTAGAGCGAACGGACCATACAAACCCTTGAAGACATGCTTTGTGCGTGCGTAATGGATCTAGGCGGTAGCTGGGATACTCACCTACCCTTGGTCGAGTTCTCCTCTAATAACAACTATCATACCAGCATAAAGGCCGCACCGTTCGAAGGCTTATATGGCCGCGAGTGTCATTCACCGTTGTGTTGGGCAGAAGCCGGAGATAGACAATTGATTGGACCTGAACTTGTTCAAGAGACGACTGACAAAATCATTTAGATCCGAGATCGTATCAAGGCAGCTCATGATCGACAAAAGAGCTACGCTGATAAAAGACGTAAATCTTTAGCTATCGAGGTGGGAGACAAAGTTTTATTGAAGGTCTCACCTTGGAAAGGCGTATCAAGGTTCGGGAAACGTGGAAAGTTGAATCCACGATACATTGGACCATTCAAGATCTTAGAAAAGATTGGTACCCTAGCGTACAAACTGGAGTTACCAGAGGAACTGAATGGTGTACATGAAACGTTCCATGTGTCAAACCTCAAAAAGAGTCCAACCCAGGAAACAGTTATCATCCCTGCGGATGAGGTACATATCGACGACAAACTCCGCTTTACAGAAGAGCCTGTTTAGGTGATGGACTGGAATGTCCAGAAAACAAGGAGAAGTAGCATTAAACTGGTTAAAGTACGTTGGAGCTCTAAACACGGGCCCGAGTATACTTGGGAACGTGAGGATCAGTTCAAAGCTAAGTACCCCCATCTGTTCGAGGAAGCTCCTGCGAGAGATGACTCAGCTTGAATTTCGGGATAAAATTCTTTTAACAGGGGGGGAGATTGTGACAACTGGCACAAAATCGGGAATTTCCGTACTATTTTAATAATTATGTATTACTTGCAATTATGTGCTTAAATGTCAACATTATGTGCTTACTTTCTTTACATATGAATTCATGCATGTTCTATACTTCAATTATCGCATTGTGCATTACATTAAGCGTTGCGTCAGAATGACTAGTAAACTCACCGGTAAGACAAACATGTCAGCATGACTGTAGAATACAATCAGACAATAGATTTAGGGCCTAGGAGTAAGTCCAGCACCAAAAATACATTAAAACCCAAGTTTAGGAACAAGGGTTAACATAAACACTTTCCGGAAGTTAAAACAGACACTAAAAAGTACCTGAAACGCACATAAATGTAGATTTCTGTAAAAAAACAGCAAAAACAGTGTGACAACCCAAGTTGGTCAACTTCTTATATCATTGGCGAATTTCGGGACGAAATTCCCTTTCAAGTTAGGGATGATGTGGCATTTGGGGAAAATCCACAGCCATCCTGATCTAACACCTTGCTGTCTTGGGATTGCTTATCAAATTTCGGGACGAAATTTCTTTCAAGTTGGGGATGATGTGACAACCCGAGAAATCCACAACATCTTGTTTTGACAATTTGTTTTATATTGTGATTAATTAGGGTATTTTGGTGATTAGCGGAATGTATAATGTTCACTGTTCAGTGAGTAATGAAAACCCTAGGCGACGAAAAATAGGTCTTTCGTCACAACATCTATTCGACGAAAAGTAGATGTTTCGCCCAGAGATGTTTTTGTCATGTATATCTTTCGTCGAACCGGTTCTTCGACGAAGAATGGTTAGCAGCCCAGTTCTTTATGCAGGCCCAACCCATTCCCTTTAGTGTGTACGCATATATATGTCACATAACAGATCAATTGCAAACCCTAGACTCTCACCAAACAAGTAACGGTAAGTCTCCCATTCGATCGAGCCCAAGGCATCGTCCGACACCATTCTAACTCACGACACCATCACCTTGAGGTTAGTGGATCCGCCTTGTTTAACTGTCGAGTGACCCTCCTCGATCATGTGTGAACTTGTTATGTATTTGGCTTAGGGTTGCATGATAGTAGAGGTATCAATGAATATTCTGTTAGAACAAAACTATATAGTAGAACTAGGGGTATGCGTATGTCCATTGGAATTATAATGTTCTGCTTTGTATCGGATTGTAGGGTATAAGAATGTTATGAATTGAGTCGATGATGATTATGTGTTTAACAAACTGAATGATGATTGGAAAGATTGATGTGTGATGATTAACTATTACGCTTTGTGTGGGCGATGATACTCATAACTAGAATTCATGATAACCGCTTAACCTGTTGTTAGATCTGATTGAGATGAGCCCAAATCTGTAACTGTTGTGATGCGATGAAGAATGGACTTCTGATGTTTAATACTCGACGAAACATAGTGGTTATTCGTCACACCCACCTCGACAAAACATAGTGGTTTTTCGTCACCTGCAACCCCGATGAAAAATAGGTGTTTCGTCACCTAGATGTTTCATCGTAGGGAGGTAATTCGCCGAGAAAGAGAATGAGTGAACAGTAGGTTTTGATGATAATGATGATATAGATAAGTATGTGTATAAACTCTATGTTGTATATTAATAGATTGTAATGTATATCTAGATAGATGCGTGTACTTGTAAAACTCTATCTGAATTGCATGATGACAATGATAGTGTTGACGTGACTTGTGTGGGTAGACGTTACAACTGTAAATGTTATGTGATTTGCACATGAGATGTGGACCTGTACGGGAACAAGATATGTGCAACATGTTGAACGGTGATCTTTGTGATAAATGTAATTCAGAATAGTACGTGTTTCTTTATGAACCTGATGTTATGGGCAACTATTGTTGAAAACATGAACTTGTGTTATAAACATGTATGAAATCCAAAAGCTTGCTACGTGCTATGTGACAATGGTATTACATGTGATGTGTTGAATACATGAATGAGATACGTGTTTACGAAACTGACTATTCTTGGTAACCACGGTAGGGTATGGTTGACCAACTTGGAATGGGTAATGTAATTTAACATACCGAGCAGTCTAAGGTGAGTTCACTGCTCTTTTTCCAAGCATGCGTCCCGGGGAGGGACATCTAGAAACGTTCCAGGGAGGAACGTCAGGTTATTGGGATGTTGGTTAATACACTCGTATCTATCACTCAAGTCCCTTCTACCGATTGTGGTCGGAGAGGCAACGGGGTATTAGTTAATAGCGCTATTTAGGTTTGGCAACCTCACACCACACCGGGGAGGTCGGGAGTGAACTAATGATCCCAGTCTTGACCATTGCTTTGATAGAGGCTTTGGGGAATAGGGCAAATAATCTGGAGCGATCTGCGGTATTCGAGTTATTAACGACATCAAATCATCGAAATATTTTATACTTATATCTGGTAACTAAAACGTGTTAACAAACTTTGAACTCACCAGCGTCGTCTGACACACTTGTCTGCATGCTTGCAGGTCTAAAGGTTTATATCATTGGAACTTGCTGTCTGGGAGGCTGGAGTGGTCATGGGTCGAGATACATGGAATCGCAAGACATGTCTAATGGTTTTCGTACAGATGATTTATGAAACACTTAACAAACGATTTATGCTTCCGCTGTATACAATGAATTGCATTTAAAGTTTTGTAACACCTTATGTTAATGAATGAAAGTTTTTATTTAAATATAGTTATGAGTTCAATGTGATTGGTGGCTAGATCCTGGTACGTCACACGTCCTGTGGTGTTTTCGCATGTGGTGTTTTGGGGGTGTGACAGTTTGGTATCAGAGCCACTG
>JARYGA010033187.1:0-25242 GCA_030545235.1 Helianthus tuberosus | reverse complement strand
CACAAATTTCAAGTCCTACGACTTTTACACAAGACATGTGCTATTAACCTCCATTTTTGTGATTTTAGTAGTCTTTAAAGTTTCAAAACTTATGTTTTCGATATTTAACCGACGAAAGTCCTTTTACCCACTTTAGATAAGTGTAAAAACAAGTTTTAAGTGATATACCTCTAGCTCGGGGCTAGGGAAGAATCTCGACGAAAATCGCGTGGATAAAAGCCAACGGAAGTGGTCTTTCGCGTTCCAAGTGCACCGAAGCTCCTTATACGTGATCTTGGATGTGTGTATGATCTTGGAATGATGAGACAAGAACCGAAAATGTGAGGGATGTATGGGAGGGGGTTCGGCCGAGAGTGGGTTAGGAGAGGGAGAGAGTGAGTTGAAGTTGTTGATTATGAGTTGGTGAAAATTATGTCAAGTAATCTTTGGTTCTTATAGGCAAATCAAGTTTGTTTGTCCAATGGACACAATGTTCCCTAGATAATTAGCAAAGTAGATTAAGTAAATCTTGCAAGTACATGGGGTGTTTGGCCGTGACTTTCATAGAGAGAAAGAGAGAGTGAAGTGTGGTGTTGTTTAGTGGTAATTATCTCAAGTAGGTTAGTGTTATTTATAGGAAAATATTAGGTGTTATCGTCCAATGGATATTGTGTCCTAAAGATATTAGACAAAATAAGATTTAGCAAATCAAATTGTACCCTTGTGTCTCCTCTAGTTAGGGGACGGTTAGGATGGGTGGGGTGGGGTTGGTTCGATCTTAACTAGTGATTAGGGGTTTAGTTATGTTAAACCATGTTAAGTTAAGTAATTAACCCCGTTAGTTATATGTTGCACGTTATGGCGGGTGTTAGGGTAATCAGGGACCCTAACTGGCTCAGAAAAGAGTAATAATAAAAATAGTATTGTTTTCATGTTCCGGGTAAAGTCCGGGTGGATAGTAATCCGTTAAAGTGTTACAAAAGACTTTAAAGTGTCGTTATTGCATTTTTAGTGACACGATTGTTTCCTGACACTTTAGAAAGTGTCTAGTGTTATTTTCTCATGTTCTGGCACTTTACTAGTCAGCTAGAAGCCGGTTAAATTGTTAAAGTGCTGTGTTTGGTACTTAAAGTACGTTCTTGGCACATCCGAATCAGTGTATCTTATCCCTAGAGACGCGGTAACACAACCCTTATACCCTACACTCACTACCAGTGTAGTCAAAATATATGAGGCTCTTAACAGGCCTTGAGGCAGTATTTGCCTGATGCTGGTTATATCAGCATGTTCACTGTGTATCCGTTTAGTGCTACTGTGCTTTTTGTGCATCATGTTTGTCACTAGGGTTCAGCACGTAAATAATGTAGTGACAGCAAATAAAGTATGATGCAGGTAAGTGCATGTATCAGTATGCAGGTAGCAGTTTATCAGCTAGTTCAATCAAGCACAGTAATCAAGTAGTAATTAATCATTAATTAAGTCGTACGGATACCTGGTTTTGTGCGGGTTGTCACATTCTCCCCCCGTTAAATAAATTTCGTCCCGAAATTTAAGTTCTGCTTGTAGAAGCAGGGTTCTTAGGAAATAAGTGGGGGTATTTCTCTTTCATCCGGTCCTCACGTCCCCATGTGAATTCAGGACCATGTCTGGCATTCCAACGAACCTTGACGAGTTTGACACTGCTCCGGCGGGTCTTTCCAATCCGTGACCTCAACAGGTTCTTCAACAAAGTGGAGCGTGTCGTCAATATGAATCTCGTCGATAGGAATGGCAACGTCAATTTGAGTTGGACTCTTCTTTAAATTGGATACATGAAATGTATCGTGAACACCATTTAGTTCAGCAGGTAGGTCCAACTTGTATGCTACTGTCCCAATTCTTTCCAGAATTCTAAAGGGACCAATGTAGCGTGGATTCAACTTTCCTCGCTTTCCAAAGCGCGCTACCCCTTTCCAGGGTGAAACCTTTAACAATACCATCTCTCCGACTTGGAAATCCACATGTTTCCGGTTTGGATCCGCGTAGGCCTTTTGTCTGTGGCGAGCAGCTTCGATGCGTTTAAGTATTTGCGCAATCTTGTCTGTCGTCTCTTGGACGATCTCGGGACCAGCAAGCTGCCTATCACCTGTGTCAGATCAACATAGTGGTGATCGGCACTTGCGTCCGTATAGGGCCTCAAATGGCGCGACACCAATACTGGTGTGGTAGCTGTTGTTGTATGAAAATTCGACCAAGGGTAAGTGTTTATCCCAGCTACCTCCTAAATCCATAACACATGCCCTCAGCATGTCTTCCAAAGTTTGAATCGTTCGCTCGCTCTGGCCATCAGTTTGCGGATGGAACGCAGTGCTCAGATTTAATTGTGAGCCAAAAGATTCTTGGAAAGATTGCCATATCCTTGACACAAATCTTCCGTCTCTATCAGAGATGATCGAGAGAGGTACTCCATGACGTGCTACGATCTCTCTCATGTAAATTTCCGCAAGTTTACTAGTACTGTCTTTTCCCTGATTGGCAGAAAGTGTGCGGACTTTGTTAGGCGATCAACAATTACCCAAATCTTATCATGGCCTCTTGGCGTTCTTGGCAGTTTTGTAACAAGATCCATTGAGATTTGTTCCCATTTCCACTTGGGAATCTCAGGCTGTTGCAGAAGTCCCGAAGGCTTCTGGTATTCTGCCTTGACCTTAGCGCAAGTTAAACATTTGCTCACGTAGACGGCAACGTCGCCTTTCATCCTAGGCCACCAATAGTAATCTTTAAGATCCTGGTACATCTTATCCGATCCAGGGTGGGTAGAGTACCGTGACTTGTGCGCTTCGTCGAAAATAACTTCTCTTAATCCATCAAACAGAGGAACCCAAATCCTTTTCTCAAAACATAACGTTCCTTCCTCGTTTGGTACCAAAAGCTTCTCCATTCCACGGAGATATTCTTCCTCAAGGTTTCCCTCCTTGAGAGCTTCCTTTTGTGCAGCACGAATGCGCGAGGAAAGATCGGTTCGTATGATCATTTCCAATGCTCTAATCCCTTATGGGCTTGATTCTTTCTTTACGACTTAGGGCATCGGCAACTACATTCGCCTTCCCCGGGTGATACTTGATCTCGCAGTCGTAATCGTTTAGTAATTCAACCCAACGTCTTTGCCTCATATTCAACTCCTTCTGGTTGAATATATGCTGTAGGCTTTTGTGATCTGTGAAGATTGTGCACTTCGTACCATACAGGTAGTGTCTCCAGATCTTTAGTGCAAAAACTACTGCGCCAAGCTCTAAATCGTGGGTGGTATAGTTCTTTTCGTGCACTTTCAGTTGGCGTGATGCGTAAGCAATGACCTTTTTGCGTTGCATCAACACGCAACCCAATCCCTGACGCAATGCGTCGCAGTATACCACAAAGTTATCAGTACTTTCTGGTAGAGCTAAGATTGGCGCGTTACAAAGCTTATCCTTCAGTATCTGGAATGCTTCATCCTGTTTGATTCCCCCATCAAACGTCTTATCCTTCTGGGTGAGGAGCGTCAACGGTTGAGCGATTTTCAAAAAAAAAAAAAATCCTCGATGAACCTTCGATAGTAGCCAGCCAAACCCAAGAATTGTCGAATCTTGGTCGGTGTTGTAGGCGTTTCCCAATTCTTGATTGCCTCGATCTTTGTGGGATCAACATGGATTCCATCTCCATTCACCACGTGTCCAAGGAATTGGACTTCGCGTAGCCAAAACTCGCACTTGGAGAATTTGGCGTACAGTTGTTCTTTCTTTAACAGCTCCAAAATGGCTCTAAGATGTTGTTCGTGTTCAGCCTTTGTCCTTGAATAATTCAAGATATCGTCGATGAATACAATCACAAACTTGTCCAAGTATGGCTTGCAAACTCTATTCATTAAGTCCATAAAAGACTGCAGGTGCGTTTGTCAAACCAAACGGCATAACTAGGAACTCGTAGTGTCCATAACGAGTTTGAAAGGCCGTTTTCGGGATACTTTCCTCCTGTATCCTTAATTGATGGTATCCAGATCGAAGATCGATCTTTGAATAATAGTTCGAGCCTTGCAGTTGATCAAACAGATCATCAATTTTTGATCGTCAGCTTGTTCAGTTCTCTGTAGTTGATGTTTGTTGGAAATCATCGTCCTTCTTTTTGATGGGTAAAAGATGGGGTTACCCCAAAAGGAAATTTTGGTCTGTTATCTTCCTTCTCTAACCATTGCTAACACTTCTCTGTCAGTCCTTGCATCTCCGAAAGTGTAAGTTGCCATGATGCATCGACTACGGGTGCAGTGCCCGGAATTAAGTCGACGCGGGATTTGACAAATCGTGAGGAGATGATTCCAGCAAGTCTTCGAGGAAGACTTCGGGGTATTCTCCAATCACAAGGATACCTTTGAGTTTTGGTTCTTCGACTTCCTTTTCCATAACATGAGCCAAGAATGCAACACATCCTTTGTGCGAGAAATTATTTTTTTTTTTTTTTTTTTTTTTTTTTTTTTTGGGTCTTCTTATAATCCGCAGGAGCGTATCCTGCTCCATGAGTCACGATCATTTCTTTGTTCGTTGTCGGGGCACGGATGGCAATCTCCGCACGGTTGTTCGTCAACAAATCCATCACAAACATCACGTCGAAGTCTTCCAAACTCAACTGGCAATAGACCTAGCGTAAACTTACGCTCTCCGGGTTCTATCGTGCCGATTCCAGTTACCGCGTTGGCTTCCACTAGCTTCCCCTAAGCCAGTTCTAATGGGTACTGGAATAACTACTTACTCGCTACGTAAACCAATTATGTCCTCGAATACTAGAATTGTGAATCGTATAATTTGCAACAGTAGTTGGCAATACAGATGCATAATGTTGGGTAATGTGGGACGTACCGCTATCCATGCTTGGATCTCTGGCGTGCCTCCCTAGCTCCGACGGGGAGCTTTCATCCTTGCGCCTGATTGTCTTCGGGCAATATCTTCTGAAATGCTTTTTGCTTCCACAGTTTAAACATCCTCGAGCACGCTTCTGTTCATCACTCATTCTGCCTTGACAATTAATGTTGTCGTTGTCCTCTTCGTGATTCTCACTACCATCCTGGCCCCCCATTACTAAGTTTAGTATTTTGCCAACAAGTTTCCTTGACATGTCCCACCTTGCCACAGTTACCACAATTTCCATATTTGCATCGCCCGACATGATAACGTAAACAATTGTCGCACTTAGGTAGGATACCCTTGTAATCTTTTCCCTGTGGGCGACTTCCAAAACCGCCACGGTTATTATCTTTATTCCCAATTCCTCCTTGGCCTCCCCGACCGGCAGGGGCCCAACAAGTGTCCTTCAAGTGACCATGTTTCCCACATACTTCGCATGTTTTCAGTCCACATTGGCCAGAATGATGACGCTGGCATGTGTTACACTTGGGCAGAGTGCCCATATAACCCTTTCCTTTGTTCTCATTATTCGTTCGGGTACCTTCAGTGAGCTTCCTTTTGTTCTTTCCGGATGACTCTACCTGAGTCTCCTTGTCAGGGTCTGCGAGTTTCTCTAGTCTAATTGCCTCCGCAGCGAGTGCCAAACCCATCTTACTTGCAGCATCAGTTGTTGGTGGCGTTGATGTTGTCATCAAGCTCAAGACTTGAGGTGCCAGTTCCCAAATGAATTGTTCCAATTTCTTCCGTTCTGGTATTACCAGGTATGGAACAATTTGTGACAGATCATGAAGTCGTTGTACGTACTCCAACACCTTCGGACCTTCCATCATTAGGCCCCGAAATTCATCTTCCCACTTCTGGGTTTCCGTTTGGGGGCAATACTTCTTATGCATCATTCCTTTCAACTCATCCCAAGTTAACGCGTATGCTGTAGTTAGGCCCATTATTCGAACCTGAAGATTCCACCATAATCGAGCTCCATCTTGAAACAACTCAGAAACGTATGGGACCTGTCGTTCTGGCGTACAGCCACTCATTCGAAAGATGGATTCAATACTTTCAATCCATTTTACAAAAGTTATGGCACCCCCAGTGCCGTCGAACTTCGGAGGCTTGTAGTTGAGGAAGTGCCAGTAGGAACAACCGTTATTTTCTGAGGTACCTTTGATTGGTTCGGAGCGTAGGGCCTCGTGTTGTGCTATAGCTGCAGCAATTATCTCTTTAAGTTCTGCCTCAAAGGTGGGCATGCGCATTTCGCGTCTTGGCGGCATCTTCTAAAAGATGTTTCACATAGGTTAGGTCATGGCAAGTGAAGTGTACGTATGCATTCAACAATACCAACACATAACATCTCATGACATCAACAAGTCAATCACATAACCTCTTATGCTATAGGGCATAAACAATTGATTGTGCATCGCATGTGATGAGAATACTGCGATTGTATTGTCACAATTCGAGATCACAATGTAAAACTCACAAGTACACCACTATATCATACTACATCAATGACTTAGTAGGGGACGACCCTAGATAAGTCGTGCGATCGCTGGTCATGTTCAGGAGTCTCTGGTTCGTCCTTTCTCAAATTTCAGGACTCCACGTCAAGTTTCTGAATTTCTGTCCTAAAACAACATTTCTTCTCAATCGTTTCCTTGAGCTCGTCCCAGCTCAGTGTATAAGTAGCGTCTGTGCCAAGGGTCTGAACCTGGAGGTTCCATTAAGAGAGTGTGCCATCTAGAAATATCCCTGAGATGTAGGTAACACTCTGTTGGCGATCAGTTACTCATCCTTAGGAAGGAGTCGGTCTTTTCGGACCAACGAACAAATGCAACGGTGCCTCCTGTTCCGACAAAGTTCAAAGGCTTACAGTTCAGGAACTGTTTATAGGTGCAGCCAGTTGGAGGGTTATCTCCAGTAATGCCATCGTTGTACTTAGAGTGGAGGGCTTCATGTCGTGCATTTATCTGTGAGATGCGTTCTTGCAGCTCGGCTTCTGTCCTTGGCAATGTACTGGTGTTTGTGTCACGCCTGGGTGACATTCCCTTTTTGTCGAAATAGCGTGAAGTGGGTTGGACAATGTTTCAATTGTCTATGGGGTATATATATATAGCAACGTAAGCCATCATGTAATCACCCCATTTCACACGCAAATATACTCACTGTATAAGTGGGGAAATAAATTCCTGAGCCTTCACACAGGCTTGTCAACTTGGCTTGTTGCTTGTAATAGAATGAATCTCGAGGCTACATCGCCTAGGTCATTTGTGTTTAAGTTATTGGTTATCATTAGCTTGACCTGCAGAGTCCACCAGGATTCTTGTGCACTACAAATTGTTATTACGTGGGCCCCCGTAATAATAAATTGTCTTGCACAGTTACCCCAAATTTTCTCTCATCCAAGCAGATGATCAATCAAGAAGCAACAGCCGGTGCATCGGCATGAACAGGGTCATACTCCAATGCGGGGTCAGGAGCAACGCCTGGCTCAGGGGCCACGGCTAGCTCCGAATAAAAAAAAACTCCATCTCAAAATCAGCTGGATCAACAATCACAGGGGTTACAGGATCCCCCAAGGGCTGGTCTAAGTGCATGAACTCAATGTCATGGTCTGGATCAACACCAGGCGAAAAAAAAACAGGATTGTCCTCATAATCACGATCAATACTCAAAACTGTGTGCGGGGTCCGGTGCAGCTAGTGATGCCGTATCAGGGTCGGCGTCGTGTAAGTAGTGCTGCATTCCCTGTATGTGCGAAGATGCGGGTGTCAGAAACTCAAATGAGTCTGGGATAGGGGAATGGTCATAGGTTTCCCCTATAGGAGCGTCCGCATGTAGTAGTCTAGTACCAGCAGTAATAAGGCCCTGCCCTCGAATGGGTCCTCCTCCAGTAGATCGTTATCGTCTTCAGAGGCCTCGTTGGGAGGGCGTATCATCAACAGGATAAGCGGCAAGGGCACAGGAGCAGGGATCACCGCCAGTGGTAAAATTCCAACAAAATGGCCATCAGTAGGCTCTGCTACGACTTCAGGCAGTGCACAAAGGGCTGAAAGTCGTCATTGTCTGTGCCGGTAGTATCAGAAATGTACACCTCGTGCTTCGTTGAACTATGTCGTCTGATACTATGGTCATGGGGTTCGTAGTGCCCATCTTTCTAGTACTTGATGAAAGTATAACGTTTGTAACACAAACACATATACGTATAATAATCAATCATATAATCAGTTAATCACATAAGTCACCAAGTAGGGTATCACATACTTCTCCTAGTTTTACTAGTCAATTTCATTCAGTCTACAAGGCTGCTCTATCCTTCACTTAAACCAAACCTCGATCCTATAACAAATCAACGTGCTCAAATACCTTGACCATCTCGATCCTCCAGATCGATCCTATAACAAACCAACGTGCTCAACTACCTTGACCATCTCGATCCTCCAGATCGATCCTATAACAAACCAACGTGCTCAACTACCTTGACCATCTCGATCCTCCAGATCGATCCTCAGCCCTCCAAGCTGAACTTATAATTAATAAAATGTGCTCAACATTTGTTTGTAAAAAGTGTGGATCTGGACTTAAGTGGTATGCAGAAAATGTTTTCGTGAGAGCCCTAGTGATCATAGTCTAGACTCGAGACAGAATCCTAGTTCGCTATGATCAGAGCTCTGATACCAAGCTGTCACACCCTGGCTTTGCGGAAGCGTGGTTAATTGTGGTGTGACTTCTTAATACCATAGCTTAATCATAACAAGCTATATGAATTTAAAAACCATGCAAGTCATCCATTAAGTTTTGAAAATCAACACAATACCATTGTTTTAACATACCCTGACAACATAATCTTGTTCAACAAACTTTACAAACATAACATAGACATGGTTTAAGGATTGTGTCTTGTCCAGGAAAGAGACACATCCCCTAAACCCCGGATGACCTTGGAAACTAGTGCAGCGGAAAACATGCCATACCGTGCCAGATCTCGTTAATTTCCTGAAATACATGTAAGTTGAAAAATCAACAATAATGTTGAGCGAGTTCATGCGTTTAGTATGTGCGCGCGAATAAACCTTTGTAATCATTGCAAGTATGAATGTTTTGTAAGCGCTGGTATGAAAGCAAATAAGGAAACATATCAGTTATTGTGTATCCACATGGTCCAACCTGCGGGCGCATGGGAGGGGCTAGGACAAGGTCACCACATGGTCCAACCTGCGGGCGCATGGGTGGTGTTATGACAAAGTCACCACATGGTCCAACCTTAGGGCGCATGGGTGGTGTTATGATAAGGGCACCACATGGTCCAACCTTAGGGCGCATGGGTGGTGTTATGACAAGGGCACCACATGGTCCAACCTTAGGGCGCATGGGTGATGTTATGGCCAGGTCACCACATGGTCCAACCTTAGGGCGCATGGGTGGTGTTTGTCATGCTCAAATAGACCTACCGCTCGTATCCCTCGATCGCACTACGAGGACTAATGTTCTTAAGGTTCCACCTATCCAATCACATAACCTAACAGTTCCTTCCGTAGCTGACCATACCATGTAAGAAACATTCGTAAATCATAGTAACATGTATTTCACCCCCGCAGTTAAGAAAACTGAAAACAGTTAGAGAAAAGGGGGACATGAACTCACAGTGAATGCGCGTCTCTACCAAATGTCTCCAATATAGTAAGCTGTGCAACGACCTACAAGTGCTAATTCTATTAGACGGACGGCCGTGCCTTAGCTTTATAGTTTATGTCTTTAGGAAATAGTTAGACAACTATTTCGTGTTTATGTTCCGTATACATTTGGTAGTTATTCTTCTTCCCAAGGATGGGGGATACAATACATGTGCGTAAGTTACGTTTTATCAATCGTGTGGTAATGTAATTACCGGTGTAACTTATATGTTTGTGTAAGCGTTTGCAAAGTTTTGGAATCATTAACGCTTGTAAATATTATTTTCACTCTAAAATAATATTTATATATTTCACAAAAAAATCATAAACAGTGTTGTGACAAATATATTTATCACGTTAACCTTTGTGAAAATCCCACCTCCGAATATTTAGTAAAATATAGTGCTGGCGAAATTTATGTTTTGAAAGTATGTCCAAAAATAGTTCTAACACTTGTTGTGTAAAATTCTAAGTGTTAGGTTTTTAGAAAATTTCGCCAGAGTTTCCTCTGTAACTGGAGGTGGCCACGCTTTCAAGCGTATCATTTTCTTTTAACAAATCAATCAACATCTTCTTTATTCAATCAAACAATTTCCAACACATCAAACTAGTCGACAAGTATGTAAATGTGCATAATCGCATGAACTTGTAGTTTTTCCGCAACTTTAATGTAAATCACCTTTATATATATGGATCCTTATATAAAGTAGCTTTAGTCTTGTAAAAACCCCGTGTTTAAAGAAATTCATCTTTACAACTTCTAGTCATTTTCCCAAAAATAGTTATTTGTCGGATCTTTCCATTTCACAAGTGTCTACACACTTGTGGTTTATAAAATCATATTTATTAGTGTAAGATCCATCTTTAGAAAAACATGATTTCTTTAAAGTGTGGTCTTTCAAAAATACCACTTGCGGATACGTAGATCCGCTAGTTTTAAACACCATTCTTCCGGTTAAATCACTTTTACACAAGTATAATATTTTCACACAAGTTCATGTCTCTAAAATGTGGTAGTGCTTCACCTTTAACCCTTGTATCTTTCAAAAACAAGCTTATGTGATGATACGTGATTTTACAAAGTCGGGTTAAACGGAGATTCGAGCCACCACATTATAGATCGGGTCTAGATAAACACAAATTTCAAGTCCTACGACTTTTACACAAGACATGTGCTATTAACCTCCATTTTTGTGATTTTAGTAGTCTTTAAAGTTTCAAAACTTATGTTTTCGATATTTAACCGACGAAAGTCCTTTTACCCACTTTAGATAAGTGTAAAAACAAGTTTTAAGTGATATACCTCTAGCTCGGGGCTAGGGAAGAATCTCGACGAAAATCGCGTGGATAAAAGCCAACGGAAGTGGTCTTTCGCGTTCCAAGTGCACCGAAGCTCCTTATACGTGATCTTGGATGTGTGTATGATCTTGGAATGATGAGACAAGAACCGAAAATGTGAGGGATGTATGGGAGGGGGTTCGGCCGAGAGTGGGTTAGGAGAGGGAGAGAGTGAGTTGAAGTTGTTGATTATGAGTTGGTGAAAATTATGTCAAGTAATCTTTGGTTCTTATAGGCAAATCAAGTTTGTTTGTCCAATGGACACAATGTTCCCTAGATAATTAGCAAAGTAGATTAAGTAAATCTTGCAAGTACATGGGGTGTTTGGCCGTGACTTTCATAGAGAGAAAGAGAGAGTGAAGTGTGGTGTTGTTTAGTGGTAATTATCTCAAGTAGGTTAGTGTTATTTATAGGAAAATATTAGGTGTTATCGTCCAATGGATATTGTGTCCTAAAGATATTAGACAAAATAAGATTTAGCAAATCAAATTGTACCCTTGTGTCTCCTCTAGTTAGGGGACGGTTAGGATGGGTGGGGTGGGGTTGGTTCGATCTTAACTAGTGATTAGGGGTTTAGTTATGTTAAACCATGTTAAGTTAAGTAATTAACCCCGTTAGTTATATGTTGCACGTTATGGCGGGTGTTAGGGTAATCAGGGACCCTAACTGGCTCAGAAAAGAGTAATAATAAAAATAGTATTGTTTTCATGTTCCGGGTAAAGTCCGGGTGGATAGTAATCCGTTAAAGTGTTACAAAAGACTTTAAAGTGTCGTTATTGCATTTTTAGTGACACGATTGTTTCCTGACACTTTAGAAAGTGTCTAGTGTTATTTTCTCATGTTCTGGCACTTTACTAGTCAGCTAGAAGCCGGTTAAATTGTTAAAGTGCTGTGTTTGGTACTTAAAGTACGTTCTTGGCACATCCGAATCAGTGTATCTTATCCCTAGAGACGCGGTAACACAACCCTTATACCCTACACTCACTACCAGTGTAGTCAAAATATATGAGGCTCTTAACAGGCCTTGAGGCAGTATTTGCCTGATGCTGGTTATATCAGCATGTTCACTGTGTATCCGTTTAGTGCTACTGTGCTTTTTGTGCATCATGTTTGTCACTAGGGTTCAGCACGTAAATAATGTAGTGACAGCAAATAAAGTATGATGCAGGTAAGTGCATGTATCAGTATGCAGGTAGCAGTTTATCAGCTAGTTCAATCAAGCACAGTAATCAAGTAGTAATTAATCATTAATTAAGTCGTACGGATACCTGGTTTTGTGCGGGTTGTCACAATAAATAGATGATATAGCCTTTATAATTCCTTGGACCACATATTAATAAAATACCCGCTAGTTGCATCCGTGGTCGTAGGTTAGATTAGACCAAACCACATAAAATACGAGTTCAGTTTACTCTTCTGTTTCTGTGTGCGTGAGAAAGTGTTAGTGTGCGTGCATTAGTTCCAACAGTCGTGAACATTACCCGCGTCGGTTAACTCTTGTAAACATTAACCATTCAATCATTAGTCAAACGTACACAATCAATTACAATAGTAGTTGTTGTCTTTCTAATCTATTTTCGGACAAATAACAACCATGATACCCTAATAAGTAGTATATGTGGTTCCCATTTTAGGGTTTGGCTTTTTTGTGCTATCATGGTAGAAGAAAAACCAAAGATTAATAAGTTTGATTTGTCAAAAAAAAATCGTCTGTTTTACTTTGGTAACTAGTAGTTAATTAACATATTTTCTTTTGGGGTAGAGGGTAGAAAGCGAAGAGGAGAATGATAGAATAACTACACTATGACAACTAACTATACCAAATCCTTTAGCATTTTAGTTTAGAATTTTAGATATTAAACAAATAGACTTCATTTTAGTTTTTGGGCGGATAACGGGAATTGAACCCGCCTCTTCTCCTAAGAGAAATTTTACCATTTGAATATATCCGCCTATTATTTTGTTCTTGATACACAATATGTCTATAATACACAATACGTCCACACATATCACATATATGATATATATGTCTGGAGCATATTTGTGTAGCGTTGGGCCGGATACTCTCTTTAGATTGAGCCCATATTTTTCTTAACTTAAAGGAAAAATTACACGTTTTGTCCTTTATCTTGATACCATTTTTAGGCTGTATCTTTTTCAACGAATTTTGATAGATTTTGCCCATTATAAAGAATTTTGTTGCACACTACGTCCTTTAACCCTAACCCAGTTAATTTTTCTTGTTAAATCTGGTCACCCAATAGTATTATAGTCTTTTTACTCATTTATTAAAGTTTAATAAATAAAAAAAATTATAAAGTTAACTTATATATAAAAAATACACATTATCCTATATATTAAAAACACAACCTTGTGAATAGTCTTTTGTTGATTTTTTTTCCCTATACCCTTTTTAAGTGTGTATATATATCCATTTTCTTCAAAGTTAGTTAGATTATTGATCATGGTGGAGTGGTTTTGTGGTTGTATGTGTTTTAAAGAGACTCAAGTTCAAATCATGGGGTCTTTTTTTTTTTTTCCATTTTATGCTTGTAGTGTAATTTTGTGTGCAGACTAAAGATTATACCGTGCTCATCCCTACCGTATCGTACCGAGCATTTTCGGTGCCGGTACCTAATTTTGATGATTTTCGGGATCGGTACTTTCGGTGCCATTATCGGTATCGAGCTCATCCAGATTTTAACGTGTTAGTACCATAACAACTGAACTGAAAACAAACAAATTTCCAACGTGTATGACGTGTGGGTACTGCTATTATATATTAGATTATTTAAAATCGTTTTTTTATGACGGAGTGACTATCGTTACTACGTCATTTGTATCTATGTTTTGATATTCAGTATCTGCTTGCTGTTGTCGACACACGTTTTGCGGACACTGGATCCCCGCCGCAACCAGCGGGCGAAAATAACTAGTTTAATCAAATACACCAACTAAAGCAGCAACCCAATATTATATATATATATATATATATTACATATTATTGTTATTATTATTTTATTTTATTATTTTTATTTTTATTATTATACTTATTCTTATTATATATTATATATTATATAATATATATATATATATATATATATATATATATCAAAGCAAATTAATAGTAATTTTAATATTATAATAATATATATAGTTTTTTACACTTTTATTATTATAATAAATATTATTTTCTTTCTTTTTAAGTTAAGTACATTTTCAGGTTCGGATAAGATTGGTGTCAGCCGGTATTGAACCGGTACTAGTATCGAAAATATAGGTACGTTCCTGTTCGTTATCGGTAAATAAAGGTAAAAATCGGCACTAGCTTGGTACTGAAAACGCCAAAAGTCAGTACCGAATTGATATTGAAAATCTTTTCGTTCAGGAAATTCAGTACTGTTACTGTCACACCCCGATATTTCCACGTATTACCGGTGGGCCCGGTGGGGAGTATCGTGACGTAGTTGATATCATCATAGTCAAACAACACAATTTAAATGCACAGCGGAAGCAAAAGATAAATATATTACAAACGAATAAGAATATCAAAGTATTACAACGGTATGTAAAAGATCCACAGGCGGATCAAATAAAGAGAACTGTTCAACAGACTTTAGGCATCTAGAACTTGCAAGATTCCTTATTAACGCTCTGAGCTCCCAGCCAATTACGTACAGTACCTGTCACTTAACCTTTTTGGAAAATACGTCAGTTTACACTGGTAAATACAATTAACTGACTCATTTTGAAAATGTTTAAGAAAATTGATTTGAATGCACAAGGCACAAAAAATATCTTTTATAACTTGGGACAATTTTATTAATAAAAATCTTGTATCCGATTTACATGTTTGTCCAACATTTAGGGCCGGTGATTATACAATACAAGCCGGTCAAGATTAATCGACACACCATAAATATAACTCACAAGAAGACATCCTTACGAGTGAGTATATCTTTTACATACGCAACAGGAGGTGTTATGCCTACACCTTGTGCTTAAGTTATGGCCATTCACTTTTTAAATGAGCCAAGGATATCCAGGACACGGTCATTAACCCCTAATGTTATTTGTTATCAATCAATACAGATTAAAACGGGATTATGCAATTTAATCATCTCCGATTAAAAGGTTTCTACACCCGACCAAGAGGTATTTTTATAATACCGTATCCCAAGCCCGTATAAGGGAAAATAAGTTAAAAGTATTTACCTGAGCTAGCAATGCAATTTATACTCAGCCGTATATTCTAATCAGCAAGCATAAGTACTTCTACTGGGGCTCTTAATCTGGAACGAAGGTTTTTAATAACCTATTAGATTCCTAACGGGTCTTAATTAAGCCTATGCTTAGACCGGTTAGTTTCCAAGGAAGGTACGGTTCAAAGCGTATGATTAAGCGAGAACCGGATTAGAATGTGGTTTAGACCGGAATAGCTTGTATACTTGTGTAACAAGGGTAAACTAAACACATTCTGGATTTTGAGATAAAAATAATAAGGTTTGACCCGTTTCGGCTAATTTATGCAAACTAGTTACAAAAGCCGATCCGAACGCGAAGAGTGCGTAACGGGTAACCAAATGAGTCATGAACATTTTTCCTAAGTTAATATGCCTTAAATATGTTGTGATATCAGTAGGATACCTTCCATTATGCCCAAAACGAATTTACAACCAATTTATGCCCCTTAGGGGTATTTTGGTCATTTTAAAGGTTATAAAAGAGATTAAATATTATTCTGAGTTACAGGTCTGATTTAATCAGTAAATATACTTAATTTAATAAGTTATAACAGTAGGGTATCACATATATGTGAAAATTTTTAATTATAACCATACTATGCATCGTAGGGGCATTTTGGTAATTTCACATAGGTTAAAAAGGTCAAAACTGAAAACCTGAGTTTAAAACTTTTCCTTACTGTTAAAATATAAAAATTTACTGAATATATCAGTAGGCATCAACCCTTATATGTTTAAAATAGTTTTAGTACATATTATGCGTTAAAAACGCTTAAAAAGGCGATTTGGAGCCATTTCCGGGTTTTTAAAGGAAAGCTGATATTTTTATTATTCCAGAAGGCTCAAAATATTTTATTTATCATATTAGATCAGTAGAAAAAGGTTTGGGGTCAAAAGGATTTGTAAAACTCATTTTATAGCCCAAAAGGGCAAAACCGTCAATTACCGAATTAAGCTTAGAACTCTAAGTTATGCTCAGTCTAAAAATAAATAAAAATCTCCAAAAATCCCAAAATATTATTTTATATCAGTAGGTAAAAAGTTTGATATAAAAAATTGGGTTTATATAGGCTATATGCCAATTACGCCGTTTAATTAGTAAAAAGCTTCTCATTTACGCTAATGAGCATAACTCCTAATCTAGGCCTCAAATTGATGTCAGATTTTAGGGACAATTTTATAAATTAGTAATAAAGATTATTGTCCTCTCACATTTTCAAAATTCTCGTTTTAGGGTCAAAAGGGTATAACGGTCAACATTTAGGCATTTAACGGAAACATGCATGAACTAGGATTTCTATGGAACCAAGTTGTATAACCTTGGAGGGTTATACTAACGTATAATATGGTCCTAATGGAATCCTAAGGCATAACTAAACTAAGCTAAATTGGGTCAGAGCTGAAAGTCAAAGCAAAAGTCAACTTTTGCGACTTTCGGTTCCGAACCGAGCCTATACTTAGAATTGTCGGGTTGAATCATGCTTAGGCATGTTCAACTAATATTTACCAAGTTATTAAAGTGAGAAAACTGATTTTATGACTTTTATATTAATAGTTATGTATTTTATTTAAAACTAACCCATTTGACTTTTATTTGACCCGACAATTAAACTAAGGGGCTGTTTGGTAGCCTCTGAATGGTCATTAAGAGGCTGCCTCTTAATGGAACCATTAAGAATTTTACCAATGAGAATGTAGAAGAATGTGACATGTGATGATTTACCATTCAGAGGTTACCTCTTAACCATTCAGACTTGAGGTTACCTCTTATTCATTCAGAGGTTTTAAACCATTAAGAGGTAGCATCTGAATGGTCATTAAGAGGCTACCAAACAGCCCCTAAGTAAACGTGGTAATTAGGAGGTGCCCTTTTGAGGGTTAAACACCTACCTAATTACGGTCACGTAGCCATGTTCGACGTGAACAATGGCTAAACCGTTTAAAAGTCAAAGCGTTTATTGAAAACGCTTGACTTTTCGGCTATAAACGATAAATGGCTTAAACTAAGCACGAAAGAATACTTACAAGAGTCCAAAGGACTGAAAGAGGTTCTCAAGAAGCTCAAGACCCTCAAAGAATCAGAGAAATCAGAAAGGAATGAATGGTGCAAGTGAAACCCAAAATCAAAGGGGGTATTTATAGGATTTTGAGAACCGTTAGGATCGTTCATCGTAAAACGAGCTTCGATCTCATCCGTACACATGTGCCCATGGTTTTGTGAAACCATGGGAGCCCATAGTTTCATTAAAACCATGTGCAAATGGGGGGAACAGCTGGAACAAGCTGGAATTTAGATTTTTCATTTTGGTCCCTTCCTAAGATAACTATGGCAGAATGACAATTTTGGTCCATGAACTTCAAAATCTTGCATTTCGGCTCCTTTTTGACACGTTTAAGCCCCGTTAACCTCATTTCAAGACTCTAAAATGAAGTTAAAGTACAGGGAACTCAAAACATGCTCAAAAATATCTCGGATGTCGGTTCGTTTGGTCGTACGGTCACGTTGTTCGGTTAATTACGACGAAACACGGACGGACGCGAAAAACGAACCAATTGACGCGACGAATGGAATTTTATCAAGAAAAACACTAAAATAACATATTTTAGTGTTTACTTAAATTTTTGGGTGTCCGGGGATATTCAGAATGTGAGATATGCGCGTAAACGCAAACTTGTGCGCTTTTTGACACTTTTAGTCCCTGCGTGACTTAAAAGCTTATTTTTGCGCACCAAACACCTCTAAGCCTATATCTAAGCTATATTAGGGATAATTATGGTATGTTTATCTCATGGTCATATTCCGGAAGGTCCGATAACATACGAATCGGTATACTTTAGCAGTTTGACGCTTTAGGTCCCTCAAATGCGTAAACTTGCGTAAATCATCATTTAATAGCATTGAAGCCTCATCTAATCCATATTAGGCATTCTTGAAGGTATTATTAAACATCATAATGCTTCGGGCTCGATAAAAGGTCATTCAGAGGTATAATTAAACATATTGACACTTTTAGTCCCTTATACTTGCAAAGTTGCGCGTAACTTCACTTTTGGGCATAAAAGCCTTGGGTGGCCAATGATTGGAAATCCCGAGAGTATAATCAAATATCATGAGGCTCTTGGTTTGTTAAAAGGTCACTCAGAGGTTAGAATTAACATGTTGACGCTTTTAACCCTTTTCTGCGCAAACTTTCAATTAATTACATAAACGACTACACTTGATTAACAAGTGGCTCATTTGTGAATATAAAACCGTAAAAGGTTATTTAGAAAATTATTTTAGGTATGATAATACTTCCAGTTCTTTCATAATCAAAGTTTTCGATTTTTCGAAAAATTAGTCCCTTAAATTCAACGTTTGACTTCATTAGGGTTTATTACACGTGTCAATACTTCATTGGACGTGATTTTTTCGAGGTGTTACATCCTCACCCCCTTAAAAGAAATCTCGACCTCAAGATTTGCTTAAAGTAAAGGAAGTACTTTCTGTCGTATCATGGATTTAACTTCCATAGTATATTTGGGCCTCCAAGGGTATCCCAGTTGACCTATACAATAGGTGCATACTTTCTTTTGGAGCTCCTTAACCTGTCGATTCTCAATAGACATAGGTTGCTCATACTATCATAGATCTGCATATCATTATGTGATAGTGCTTTTCGACTTATTGGTGACACGTCACTAAATCATTAGTGTGGGTCACATTGCGCGTTCCACCAAGCTCCTAAATTAGGTCTTAGCTCGTAAGCTATTTAGTCTTGATACATTCGAATCCTTCGAATGACTTTATATATTCCGAGCTTAACTAACCTGAAAATTACAACTCGGCACACCCTTCTAGGGTGTTATCTTTTGTTGAACCTTATCTTTTAACCAGAACTTAGGAGGGTTGCTATTTTCATAAATCCTTGATTTCCTGCCGTATACTGGCAACTTACAATCGATTATGGATTTGTATGATCTTATTTGTTGTTTCCTAGGCAACTTTCAGATCCTGATAATTGGACTTACCAATTCTCTATCTAACAATAGATGTTTAACATTCCATCTATACAAGGTCTCCAAAGGAGCAGCCTTAATACATACATATCAATTATTATAGAAAAGCTTATCTTAAGGTGGGATGGTTATCCCAACCATTTCTTAAAACTAATCTTAAGGAGTAGCTAATCCTTATAGCTAGTTGAATAACTCAACGATCCTGGGTAGTTGATGGTGATTCTTAATCGTTGTTAAAATAGGGTTGCGATAATGAATGCATAAGCAAAATGAACCGTCTTTCTTATCAAACTCTCGGAATATCGAGTTAGGCTATATGCATCTCTTATCTTAAAGTTTACTTAATCAGGGTTTCGATTATTCCATGATCAACACGGAGTTCTTACAACACTCCAACCCTAAGCGGGATGTTAATCTTAACTCTACTTGTCTCTCGGGAGGTAAACAGGGTAGTCTTAGGAGAAGATAATCAAGATACAAGGAGGTTACAGAGATTTTCCAAATCTCAGGCTCCATTTCATCCATCCTTGCTGGTGTCAAAAGAGTGACACATTTATGTTACGAGTCCACGGATTTCTTAATCAGAGACACTTACTTAGACAATTCCATTCTGGATATCATCTTTGAATACCATTAGTTGACTTTAATACCGTATGACCATTGGGATATCTTTGTGGTTCCATGCATTAAACCTCCATATTGATCAGGCGTGGAAGCAATCTATTGAACATATTAAGATACACCAATCCTCATATGGCGCTTTTGTCATACCATCTGGTATTCGTAATCGATGGAGATCAAAGAGATATAAATTTCATATGATGATGTACCTCATCTGAAGAGAGGTTACACTAGAATTTCACGACTGAAGATTTCTGACAGGAACAGAAGAAACGGTTCCTATGATTTTCGTCTGTAAGTTTTAACTTACACTTAATATCTAGGGTTCTCATGGAAGACTTTAAGTGTTTGTTATACCCACCATCTATGAAGGATTGATTGGTATCCGAATCAAAGCAGAACTCTTAGCGTTCATTCTACTTCATATTTTATGCTTAAGGTTCTAATAGGCAGATTTAAATACTTACAAAATTTATTCCACAAATGACTTATCTGCACCTGCATCAAACAATACCCTTGCATATACATCCTGGATAAGGACGTACCGGTTATAATATTGTCATCTTGTATGGCTTCTTTTGCATCCATCTGAGAGGCCTTAGCGTCAGTCTTCTTATCTCCTTTAAGCTTCTTCGCATACCTTGGACGATTGGATTTGATATGCCCTTTCTCGTTACAATTGTAACAAGTCGCATCTCCTATCATCTGGCATTCCAATGTTTTATGCTCACTAGATTTGCAGATCCCACAATGTAGAGGTTGAGGCTCAAATCTGCATTTCCCGTAATGGCGCTTCTTGCAAGTCTTGCATACAGGTTTCTGGTTGGACTTTTGTTTATTCTTTTTCTTAGAATTCTGGGATTTATCTTCCTCCCTTTTCCTTTTTAGTTCATCCTTTGCATTAGAGGCATGAACGAGATCCTCCTTATTAGCGAGGAAATGTGGTCCTAGATAAAATTTGGAGCGTGTAGCATGGGGGTCCTTGAACTTTTTCACAGCCTTTTTCATAGCTTTTCCAACAGCTGCATCTATCATAGTCTGAAGAACCTTTTTGGAAATTCTAAGGCTAACAATTGTAGCATCATTGGCATGCGTCGCATCATTCATGACACGATCAACGGCTATCTTATCTGAGTTTGCTATACTCGATATTGATTCCTAACACCAATAAAACAATTTCTTAGTTGCAATCCAACAACTGCTATTCCTCATCCTGATGGCCTTAATATATACTAACCATGGTATCAATAACCCATACAGGCTAATATAGCACTAACATTCTTAATGAACATTATTTAAAATATACATTAATATTACTTAGCCTAGGTCGCAAAAGACCATCAATGGCATTTAAGGTTTGGACCTAGTCCATCACTTTTCTGACAGAGGATCAAAACGTCACATCTGCCTTTATTATATTGAAGAATTTAGGTAACTTGAAAGCTTGCCATAGGAATATCAGAAAAGAGTGATTCCTAATAGATATAAAATATCCATCTAAGGTTTGTTGGAGTATTCTATAAAGTATCATTGGCCAATTTCTATCTCGCGTTAAATGACCGGAGTCCTAGTCAGGCGGAGACAACAGTTCTCAACAGTTATCGTTCATTATAGAATCATATGTGCCAGCATCAAATAAATTTCTGCATAAATTGCTTGATAAGGAAAGGTACCTGCTATATAGTTATAATTCTGTACCATCTCCTGGGCGTTAATCCGGAAGACTCATGCGTTTGTTTTCCTGGCCTCTCCAGGCTTCTTTATAAGCTTTGGGCAGTTGGTTTTGATGTGCCCTTCCTCGTTACAATTGTAACATGTGGCGTTCTTTAACTCCTTGCAATCTAAGGTTTTGTGACCCTTGGTCTTGCAAATTCCACACAATTTAGCACGTAGGTCGATTGTACATTTTCCAGAATGTTGCTTTCTGCAGTTACTGCATTTGGGTCTGTTATTAGACTGACTCGAGTTTTTCCTAAACTCGGAATCTTTCCCGTGCTCAAAGCTTCCCTTCTTCTTCTTGTTATATTGATGAGAGTTTTCCTCCTCTCTTTCTCTTCTTCCCTCGCCAGAAGCCTTAACAGACTTATTTCTGATTGCATCTAAGGTGAGAGATAAGGATAAGTCCACCGCGGACCTATATGTGGTTGGCCTAGATGCTTTAACATTTCCTTTTATCTCTGGTGCTAGGCCTGCAATGAAACGCGCTATGCGTTTAGGTTCAGGGGTGACTAAATAAGGAACTAGGCGGGACATAGTGTTGAAACTTGTCACATATGCCTGACAATCCAAATTCTCCATGACCAGAGTCAAGAAGTCTGATTCTATCTTTTCTACCTCATGCTGAGGGCAATAATTTTCCTTGACTAATGCAACAAATTGATCCCAAGATAAGTTGTAGAGTAGAACCTTTCCCGTGGCTTGGAGCAACGATCTCCACCATGCCAACGCTTCTCCTTTGAATGATTGTGAAACAAATTTCACAACATCTTGCTCCGCACAACCGCTGATGTCAACAACAGCGTCCATCTCATCGAGCCATGTCATGCAATCGATGGCCCCTTTTTCTCCTGTAAAGTCTCTGGGCTTGCAGGAGACAAAATATTTATATGAGCAGGTCTCAACTGGTGCCTCTTGATGAAACACAACCTGTCTAGACGGAATACTCCTTTGATTTGACAAGTCATGAACATCGTCCTCCCTTGACTCATGTGTTTTAGAAGGGGGCTTACTACGAGCCACAGATAGAGTCTTAGAGTGGGTATCATTTGATTCATCATACTGTCTGTCAAGAGCTCGAGTGACAGCATAATCTATTATTGCCTGTAGTTCTGTTCCGGTTACATTAATTCTGGTAGTATCATTGTTCTCCTTCATGTGGCTGTTAATTTCATCTAATCCAGCCATGTAGCTTGATGGCTACATAAACATTGACAATGATTTATTCAGAGGTTATTATGAAATTATCATTTTTGATAATTTATTAACCATGGTAATATAAACCATATGGGTTAATTTGTTAATTATATTAGTATTTTCATTATAATCTATCCTAGTATATAAAACATTAAGGATATTAAAGTGGCACAACATGCCTTGTCACGAGGACAGTTTTGGATTTATAAGCCATGATCGTTTGGGATCGAGGCATTTAAGGTTTGAGCATAGTTGGTTACTTTTCTTGATAGAGAGTCGAAGACTACAACTGTCTTTTGTCTTTTAGGACAATAGATATAGCCCGTAGGCATTTCCCTTCTAAGGGATGTTTATGATATGATCATCTTTTCAGATGCTATTAGTCGAGATCGTATGGATCATACCGACTATTATGCTTGGACATGGTCCAACATTTTTTTAGACAGGAGGTCAAAGACCACCACTGTCGTTGTCTTATCGGACAACAAGTTTAGCCCGTAGGCACTTCATCACTAACAGATGTTTATAACATGATCATCTTATAGGATGATATAAGCCATGATTTCTAGATCATTAGGCCATATATGAAAATTGGAAGAATCCAATATAAGGATGACTGTTGTGATTTTCTCGAAATCACATTTGTCAAGAGTGCTAACACGTTCTTAGGTGTTAACAAGGATCTGAATCTCTTGAATAGGTCTTACCATCTGGGCCATGTCTTAAAATAACACGTGGCTAGGTCTTGTCCTTTTTAGATTTTGCCATTTTATTATAATGGTAGATCGTATAAAAGGAATGTTACTTTTCATTTAATTCATTTTTCATGTTTAGAATGAAAATTTAAATTTAATCATTCCACTACAAAATTAAAAAGTACAGGTGTGCCCTAGACGGGACTTGAAAGGAACGATGTTGTCCTCGAAGGGACTGAAAGATAAATATGCCCTTATAAGGACTATTAAAGAAACGATCTTCAGCAAAAGGAGTTTTCTTCTTTACTTTACTTCTGAAGGTTCTCTCCCTGGATGCTCGTTTCATCCTAACCGTGGTACGAAGCTCAACATATCAAGGCTCCGGATGTGGAGAATTTCCATTACGGCTTCTTCTCTTGGCGACGTATCCAATATATATAAAAATTGGAAGCAAAAATTTTTCAGATTAGGATTGAGAGTATTCCTGTGTTAAGTCTAGACTCAGAAAGTTTAAGGAATGTGCTATTGTGTCATTGAGATTAAACACAAAAGGCTAGTGTTTAATTCACTCAATGTTGGCTCTGATACCAACCTGTCACACCCCGATATTTCCACGTATTACCGGTGCGCCCGGTGGGGAGTATCGTGACGTAGTTGATATCATCATAGTCAAACAACACAATTTAAATGCACAGCGGAAACAAAAGATAAATATATTACAAACGAATAAGAATATCAAAGTATTACAACGGTATGTAAAAGACCCATAGGCGGATCAAATAAAGAGAACTGTTCAACAGACTTTAGGCATCTAGAACTTGCAAGATTCCTTATTAACGCTCTGAGCTCCCAGCCAATTACGTACAGTACCTGTCACTTAACCTTTTTGGAAAATACGTCAGTTTACACTGGTAAATACAATTAACTGACTCATTTTGAAAATGTTTAAGAAAATTGATTTGAATGCACAAGGCACAAAAAATATCTTTTATAACTTGGGACAATTTTATTAATAAAAATCTTGTATCCGATTTACATGTTTGTCCAACATTTAGGGCCGGTGATTATACAATACAAGCCGGTCAAGATTAATCGACACACCATAAATATAACTCACAAGAAGACATCCTTACGAGTGAGTATATCTTTTACATACGCAACAGGAGGTGTTATGCCTACACCTTGTGCTTAAGTTATGGCCATTCACTTTTTAAATGAGCCAAGGATATCCAGGACACGGTCATTAACCCCTAATGTTATTTGTTATCAATCAATACAGATTAAAACGGGATTATGCAATTTAATCATCTCCGATTAAAAGGTTTCTACACCCGACCAAGCGGTATTTTTATAATACCGTATCCCAAGCCCGTATAAAAGAAAATAAGTTAAAAGTATTTACCTGAGCTAGCAATGCAATTTATACTCAGCCGTATATTCTAATCAGCAAGCATAAGTACTTCTACTGGGGCTCTTAATCTGGAACGAAGGTTTTTAATAACCTATTAGATTCCTAACGGGTCTTAATTAAGCCTATGCTTAGACCGGTTAGTTTCCAAGGAAGGTACGATTCAAAGCGTATGATTAAGCGAGAACCGGATTAAAATGTGGTTTAGACCGGAATAGCTTGTATACTTGTGTAACAAGGGTAAACTAAACACATTCTGGATTTTGAGATAAAAATAATAAGGTTTGACCCGTTTCGGCTAATTTATGCAAACTAGTTACAAAAGCCGATCCGAACGCGAAGAGTGCGTAACGGGTAACCAAATGAGTCATGAACATGTTTCCTAAGTTAATATGCCTTAAATATGTTGTGATATCAGTAGGATACCTTCCATTATGCCCAAAACGAATTTACAACCAATTT
>JARYGA010033186.1:0-45190 GCA_030545235.1 Helianthus tuberosus | reverse complement strand
TCAGCAGCAGCAGCAAACGCAGCAGAACCAACAACAGGGTAACAAGGGATGTTTTCATTGTGGTGCTGAAGGTCACTTTAAGAGACACTGCCCCCAGTTAAACCGAAACCAGAACAACAAAAACAATAATCAGGGCAATGGGAACAACAATGGGGGAAACAACAACAACAATGGTGCTAGGGGTCGTGCATTTGTGATTGGTCAGGGTGATGCAAGGAACGATCCTAATGTGGTTATGGGTAAGTTTCTTCTCGATGACTTTTATGTTACTGTATTATTTGATTCGGGTGCGGATACCAGTTATATGTCTCTGAAAGTTAGTCAAATGATTAAACGCGCACCAACACTTTTGAACACCAAACATGTCGTAAAGTTAGCTAACGGTAAAAGTCTAGAGGCCACACACATAGTTCAGGGTTGTAATCTTATCCTCGCTGGTCAGACTTTCTCTATCGATCTCATTCCTATAACTCTGGGTAGTTTCGACATCGTCATTAGTATGGATTGGTTATCTCAACAACAAGCAGAGATCCTATGTAAGGAGAAGATCATTCGCATTCCCCGTACTGGAAAAGAACCTCTCGAAGTTCAAGGCGACAAGAGTGGTGTCGTGAGTGGCATCATCTCCTTCTTGAAGGCACAGAAGTGTTTGCGAAAGGGTCACACAGCTATATTAGCACTCGTTACTGATACAACGACGAAAGAGAAGAAGTTAGAGGATATTCCAGTTTTACGCGACTTTCCTCAAGTGTTTCCTGAAGAGTTACCTGGGTTACCGCCTCATCGCCAGGTCGAATTTCAGATCGAGCTAGCTCCAGGAGCAGCACCCATAGCTCGAGCACCTTATCGCTTAGCTCCAACTGAACTGGAAGAACTGTCTAAGCAATTGCAAGAACTCTTGGAAAAGGGTTTCATACGTCCTAGCTCTTCGCCCTGGGAAGCTCCAGTATTATTTGTGAAGAAGAAAGATGGTACCTTCCGCATGTGCATAGATTACCGCGAACTGAACAAGGTGACCGTGAAGAATCGCTATCCTCTTCCACGCATCGACGACTTATTCGACCAGTTGCAAGGGTCGAGCTATTACTCGAAGATTGACCTGAGGTCAGGCTATCACCAACTGAGAGTCCGGGATGAGGACGTCTCCAAAACAGCATTCAGAACTCGCTACGGTCATTACGAGTTTTTGGTCATGCCATTCGGGCTAACGAACGCACCTGCGGTTTTCATGGATCTTATGAACAGGGTGTGCAAACCTTATCTTGACAAGTTTGTCATTGTTTTCATCGATGATATCCTGATCTATTCGAAGAGTCAGGAGGAACACGAGCAGCATTTACGACTTATTTTGGAACTCCTTCGAACGGAACAGCTGTACGCCAAGTTTTCAAAATGCGACTTCTGGCTTCGTGAAGTCCACTTTCTAGGCCACGTGGTAAACAAGGATGGGATTCATGTTGATCCCTCCAAGGTAGATTCGATCAAGAACTGGCCTGCACCTCGCACACCAACAGAAATTCGCCAATTCTTGGGTTTGGCAGGCTACTACAGAAGGTTCATCAAAGATTCTCAAAGATTGCACAGTCGCTTACTTTAGTGACACAGAAAGGTGTTGCTTACCGTTGGGGTAATACACAGGAAACAGTGTTTCAGCACTTAAAGGATAGACTTTGTAGTGCACCTATCCTCTCATTACCTGAAGGCACAGACGATTTTGTAGTCTACTACGACGCATCCATCCAAGGTCTTGGATGTGTGTTGATGCAACGGGATAAAGTCAGTGCTTATGCTTCACGCCAACTTAAGATTCACGAGCGGAATTGCACTTCACATGATTTAGAGCTGGGAGTTGTTGTTTTTGCGCTCAAGATATGGCGACATTACCTGTACGGTACCAAGTGCACCATCTACACCGACCACAGGAGTCTCGAGCATATCTTCAAGCAGAAAGAGTTGAACATGCGACAGCGTCGATGGGTCGAGCTACTGAACGATTACGAATGTGCTATAAAGTACCATCCGGGCAAAGCCAATGTGGTGGCCGACACCCTCAGTTGAAAGGATACTACACCTAGGCGTGTACGAGCGTTGCAACTCACTATTCAGTCTAGTCTTCCTTCTCAGATACGAGATGCTCAGGTAGAAGCATTGAAACCAGAAAACGTCAGGGCTGAAGCTCTACGTGGCTCAAGGCAACGGTTAGAACAAAAGGAAGACGGCGCCTACTATGTAACGGGACGCATCTGGGTCCCACTCTATGGCAACTTACGCGAGCTTGTAATGGATGAAGCTCATAAGTCTCGCTACTCAGTACATCCTGGTTCGGATAAGATGTACCACGACTTGAGAACTACATATTGGTGGCCTAGCATGAAAGCTCATATAGCAACTTACGTTAGCAAGTGTTTGACTTGTGCGAGAGTCAAATCGGAATATCAGAAACCATCGGGCCTACTCCAACAACCAGAGATACCACAATGGAAATGGGAGCAAATTTCCATGGATTTCGTTACTGGCCTGCCTAGATCTCAACGTGGTAACGATACTATTTGGGTGATCGTGGACCGACTCACAAAATCTGCACACTTCTTGGCTATCAAGGAAACAGACAAGTTCTCTACTTTAGCAGACGTTTACTTGAAGGAAGTGGTTGCGAGGCACGGGGTGCCCACCTCTATTATTTCCGATCGTGATGCACGTTTCACTTCAGAACTTTGGCAAGCGATGCACAAATCTTTCGGCTCACGATTAGACATGAGCACAGCTTATCACCCGCAAACGGATGGGCAGTCTGAACACACCATCCAGACCCTTGAAGACATGCTTAGGGCATGTGTGATTGACTTTGGCAACGGCTGGGAAAAGCATCTGCCACTTGTGGAATTTTCGTACAATAACAGCTACCACACCAGTATTAAAGCTGCTCCGTTTGAGGCATTGTACGGGCGTAAATGCCGGTCACCTCTTTGTTGGGCAGAGGTGGGAGATAGTCAGATCACTGGTCCAGAACTTGTGGTAGACACAACAGAACGAATTGCTCAAATACGACAACGAATGGCGGCAGCTCGTGACCGTCAGAAAAGCTACGCCGATAAGGGTAGGAAACCACTCGAGCTCTAGGTTGGGGAGCGGGTACTACTCAAAGTCTCACCCTGGAAGGGTGTTGTTCGTTTTGGAAAATGAGGCAAGCTCAATCCGCGATATGTCGGACCGTTTGAAATTATTGAGAAGATAGGCAGGGTGGCCTACAGACTAAACCTACCAGCTGAACTCAGTGCAGTTCACAACGTTTTCCACATGTCGAATCTGAAGAAGTGTCTGTCAGATGAGACCCTCATAGTTCCTTTGAAGGAGCTCACTATTGACGAGCAGTTGCGATTCGTCGAGGAACCAGTAGAAATCACGGACCGGGATGTTAAGGTCCCCAAGCACACTAGAATACCTCTTTTTCGAGTTCGTTGGAACTCCCGTCGTGGCCCAGAGTTTACCTGGGAACGAGAAGATCAAATGAAACTCAAGTATCCCCAGTTATTCGGAAACAGTGCAACCACTACTGAGGTTGAAGCTACTACAGAATTTCGGGACGAAATTCCAAATCAACGGGGGGATGATGTGACACCCCAGGAAAACCAGTAAACAATTCAACACAACTAGCTACCTCAGTAACCGCGTGCTAAATTTCGGGACAAAATTTCTTTCAAGTTGGGGATAATGTGACAACCCGAGTTTTCAAGGTCTCTATCCGATTTTACTTTGTACTTATTTGCTAAGTGTGCTTAATAATTATTTAAGGTGCAATATAATTGTATTCTTGATGTGTATGTTATGTGCATATTTTGTATTAATAAGGTGACAATTGAATAATTGTTAAATATGGGAACCTTAGCTGAAATCACCCCTTAGCCGAAAACACACCCCCACGAAATCAAGAGGTGATTTCGTCCACATGTGGCCAACGAAAACCAGAATGGGCTTTGGCCCAGTAGCGTCCGATTATAATATTTGTTCATAACCTATACGCATAAGTTAATCGGAAAACCCTAACCGCCTCTCACATTCTCTCTCGTTTTTCTTTGAAACCGACGGCAGCCCTTATCTCATTCAAAGTTTGATTTCCTGATTTGATCAACCTTATCCGGTTAGTGGATTATAAACTCTTGTGATTATTTGGTTGATATTATGATGTAACTATTAGATAACTTGTTTATGGATTTAATATATGCGATTAGGTTATATGATTGGCATGTGAATTGTATAGATAGTGCAGCCAAATTAATGTTTTGCATGTGATCACCTCCTCATAATCGGTTAGTTTGTCTTGTTAGCATATGAATTGTCAGTGGACATGTGGGAGTTATGTGTGTGCCATTTATTGTAATCGAGTACTATCACATGTGTGCCACTAATCAATGACTTGCATGAATTGTTATTACCGATGATTGAATGAGGATGGATTGGTATTCATGTTTGTGTAAGGATTTACTAATAAATGGATATTTTAGGGATTTAAGATACCAGTGGTATTATCGGTCCAATAACATAAGACTTGCAGCCACTATATAAGTTGGTCAAATAGCAACATGAAATCAACTTACACTTGTCGGCCATGTTTGATTATTTTAATTGATTTACCGATTGAATGGAGGTGTTGGTCTCGCAATGTTTTGATAAATTATATGTTAATATATCAATGATCTAATGAATGATTTTATGATGAATTCGGTGTAACTGCTAGATGATTATTTAGAGTTCTGTGTGATTTGTGTATGTGATGATGAGAACCCTACATGAAGAAATCACTAACTGGACGAAGACTTTACCAGATGAAAACACTATGTGTTTTCGCCAAACTTGGAGTTTGACAAAAACCCAAAGGGTTTTCGCCAAAGGGGGGGATTTCGCCTGATATGGTTTTCGTCAAACGATCTGATCATCAACCTTGTTAGCTTGTTAACTGTGTTAGTTAGTTAACCCTGTTAAGCTGGTAACTCTGTTAAGTAAGTAACCCTGTTAGTTTATTTAATCAGTTTATTAATTCTGTTAGTATATTAACTCTGTTAAGTCTATTACTTCTGTTGAGTCTGTTAGTGGATAACCTTGTCAGAATGGACTGAGAAAGCCTTTATGTGAAGCATGAATTGTGTGGATTTGATTAACTGTTACGTGTTACACGATGTTAACTGCCAAGCAACATTTGACATTACATTTCATGCGAGTCTTTACGAATGAAAATTGATTTTATATACGTGTGTATTGATGGAATGGTATTGATAGATATGATAGACTTACGTAAAACCTACGTAAAACACTAGACTACTTACCATCGTCCTCAGGTTTCGAGGGACACTTACGTAAAACGTACGTATACTTGTGCTTACTACTGTCCTCAGGGTTTGAGGGACACTTACGTAAAACCTACGTATACTTGTGCTTACTACTGTCCTCAGGGTTCGAGGGACACTTACGTAAAACCTACGTATACTTATGCTTGCTACTGTCCTCAGGTTTCGAGGGACACTTTATGTAAAACCTACGTAAACCTCACGCGTACCACTGTCCTCGGGTTAAGAAGGGCACTTACGTAAAACCTACGTAAACCTCGTACGTACTCCTGTTCTCGGGTTAAGAAGAACAATTATGGTTACAACTAGTCTAGTATATACAACATGGGAATCCCCCACCAATTGAACATACAAAACGACTTAGTTAATAACGCGTAGTTATGCAACGACCTTACTTACTGTGAACTCGCTCAACTAGTTGTTGACTCTCTGTTACATGCCTTGCAGGACCATAGGTACCCATGGAGCTTGCACGTTGTAGGCACGGATTGTGGATGTTTTGATGAAAACTTTATGACTCTTTAAACCAAACACTTGTGTTGGATTTTCATACTATGCTTCCGCTACCTATACTATGTTTTTGATTGAACACCAATTGTATTGTGATGGATTACATTTACTTTTACTTATTACATATATGTTCAATATGATTGGTGGCTTGATCCTGGTCAGTCACGCCTCCAAGCGATGATACTCCGCGTGTGGATTTTGGGGGTGTGACAGATTGGTATCAGAGCCATTGGTTATAGAGAACTCGGTTTTAATAAGGGGAAAACGTTTTTATTAAAACCAGACTATAACCTGTACAGTGCTCAACAATCCATAACGACGCCTCGCTCCACATGCAAGACTCAACATTCTTGGTAATATGGTATATGTTTTATTGCCTACTTGCTAGAATTACATAGAACTTTGCTCATGGTATGCTTAGATACACATAACCCCTATTGCTTGAGAATACTTGTGTGCTCACTCTCTTCTGTCATCGCACTATTCGCGAACCTCTCTTACTTATGTTATCTTTGCTATGAAGATCATGGCTGGACGTATCAACATGACACAAGCCCAGTTGACGGCTCTCATTAACGAACAAGTTGCTGCGGCACTTGCAGCCGCACAAGCAGGAGGTATACCCTGCAGTTGTAACTCACACTAGGATCTTTAGATCCTACACTCCTAAACCAACTCTTGTGTTTAATCTTGTCCTGATTCTTATACCCAACAGGTCAGCCACCTGTTTGCACCTTCAAGACTTTCATGGACTGTCGTCCTACTACTTTCAGTGGCACGGAAGGAGCAGTTGGACTCCTCCATTGGTTTGAAAAGCTCGAGTCCGTTTTTGAGATGTGTGAATGCCCTGAGGCTCGCAGGGTGAAGTACGCCACTAGTACTCTAGAAGGCATTGCGCTGACTTGGTGGAAGGCGTAAGTTCAGATGTTAGGGTTGGCAGTTGCTAACGCCACACCCTGGAATGATTTCAAGGAGTTGATCAAAGAGGAATACTGTAGCCATGATGACATTCATAAGCTGGAGGTAGAGTTTTACAATTTGCAGATGACGGGATCGGAAATTGAAGCGTACACCAAAAGATCGAAAGAGTTGGCTATTATGTGTCCCACTATGGTAGACCCTCCCATTAAACGTATCGAGCTGTATCTCAAGGGTCTAGTGCCAGAGATTCAAAGTCATGTAACCTCAGCGAATCTTGGCACCATTCAACAGATCGTCAAGTTAGCTCATCGCCTCACCGATCAGGCAGTGGAACAGAACAGGCTGCCTAAACGTATCAGCGCTACTACTACCGCTACCACTTCAGCTACTCTTGCTGCTCCTAGTGACAACAAGCGGAAATGGGAGGGGGATTCCAGCAGGGGTTCAGCTACCGTTCAGTCTCAAGCTCAGCAACGCAAGACTAATGACTACCAGAGTCCGGGTCAGCAATCCTCTGGTAGTCAGGGGCAGAAAAGATATCAAGGAAATCACCCAAGGTGCAACAATTGTAAAAGACATCACAGTGGCCAGTGCAACAAGGGTCGTTGTCAGAGGTGTCTCAAGATGGGTCATGAGGCCAAGGATTGTAGGAGCCCACGGCCTGTAACTCAGAATCAGCAGCAGCAGCAAACGCAACAGAACCAACAACAGGGTAACAAGGGATGTTTTCATTGTGGTGCTGAAGGTCACTTCAAGAGACGCTGCCCCCAGTTAAACCGAAACCAGAACAACAACAACAATAATCAGGGCAATGGGAACAACAATGGGGGAAACAACAACAACAATGGTGCTAGGGGTCGTGCATTTGTGATTGGTCAGGGTGATGCAAGGAACGATCCTAATGTGGTTATGGGTAAGTTTCTTCTCGATGACTTTTATGTTACTGTATTATTTGATTCGGGTGCGGATACCAGTTATATGTCTCTGAAAGTTAGTCAAATGATTAAACGCGCACCAACACTTTTGAACACCAAACATGTCGTAGAGTTAGCTAACGGTAAAAGTCTAGAGGCCACACACATAGTTCAGGGTTGTAATCTTATCCTCGCTGGTCAGACTTTCTCTATCGATCTCATTCCTATAACTCTGGGTAGTTTCGACATCGTCATTAGTATAGATTGGTTATCTCAACAACAAGCAGAGATCCTATGCAAGGAGAAGATCATTCGCATTCCCCGTACTGGAAAAGAACCTCTCGAAGTTCAAGGCGACAAGAGTGGTGTCGTGAGTGGCATCATCTCCTTCTTGAAGGCACAGAAGTGTTTGCGAAAGGGTCACACAGCTATATTAGCACTCGTTACTGATACAACGACGAAAGAGAAGAAGTTAGAGGATATTCCAGTTTTACGCGACTTTCCTCAAGTGTTTCCTGAAGAGTTACCTGGGTTACCGCCTCATCGCCAGGTCGAATTTCAGATCGAGCTAGCTCCAGGAGCAGCACCAATAGCTCGAGCACCTTATCGCTTAGCTCCAACTGAACTGGAAGAACCGTCTAAGCAATTGCAAGAACTCTTGGAAAAGGGTTTCATACGTCCTAGCTCTTCGCCCTGGGGAGCTCCAGTATTATTTGTGAAGAAGAAAGATGGTACCTTCCGCATGTGCATAGATTACCGCGAACTGAACAAGGTGACCGTGAAGAATCGCTATCCTCTTCCACGCATCGACGACTTATTCGACCAGTTGCAAGGGTCGAGCTATTACTCGAAGATTGACCTGAGGTCAGGCTATCACCAACTGAGAGTCCGGGATGAGGACGTCTCCAAAACAGCATTCAGAACTCGCTACGGTCATTACGAGTTTTTGGTCATGCCATTCGGGCTAACGAACGCACCTGCGGTTTTCATGGATCTTATGAACAGGGTGTGCAAACCTTATCTTGACAAGTTTGTCATTGTTTTCATCGATGATATCCTGATCTATTCGAAGAGTCAGGAGGAACACGAGCAGCATTTACAACTTATTTTGGAACTCCTTCGAACGGAACAGCTGTACGCCAAGTTTTCAAAATGCGACTTCTGGCTTCGTGAAGTCGACTTTCTAGGCCACGTGGTAAACAAGGATGGGATTCATGTTGATCCCTCCAATGTAGATTCGATCAAGAACTGGCCTGCACCTCGCACACCAACAGAAATTCGCCAATTCTTGGGTTTGGCAGGCTACTACAGAAGGTTCATCAAAGATTCTCAAAGATTGCACAGTCGCTTACTTTACTGACACAGAAAGGTGTTGCGTACCGTTGGGGTAATACACAGGAAACAGTGTTTCAGCACTTAAAGGATAGACTTTGTAGTGCACCTATCCTCTCATTACCTGAAGGCACAGACGATTTTGTAGTCTACTAGGACGCATCCATCCAAGGTCTTGGATGTGTGTTGATGCAACGGGATAAAGTCATTGCTTATGCTTCACGCCAACTTAAGATTCACGAACGGAATTACACTTCACATGATTTAGAGCTGGGAGTTGTTGTTTTTGCGCTCAAGATATGGTGGCATTACCTGTACGGTACCAAGTGCACCATCTACACCGACCACAGGAGTCTCGAGCATATCTTCAAGCAGAAAGAGTTGAACATGCGATAGCGTCAATGGGTCGAGCTACTGAACGATTACGAATGTGCTATAAAGTACCATCCGGGCAAAGCCAATGTGGTGGCCGACGCCCTCAGTCGAAAGGATACTACACCTAGGCGTGTACGAGCGTTGCAACTCACTATTCAGTCTAGTCTTCCTTCTCAGATACGAGATGCTCAGGTAGAAGCATTGAAACCAGAAAACGTCAGGGCTGAAGCTCTACGTGGCTCAAGGCAACGGTTAGAACAAAAGGAAGACGGCGTCTACTATGTAACGGGACGCATCTGGGTCCCACTCTATGGCAACTTACGCGAGCTTGTAATGGATGAAGCTCATAAGTCTCGCTACTCAGTACATCCTGGTTCGGATAAGATGTACCACGACTTGAGAACTACATATTGGTGGCCTAGCATGAAAGCTCATATAGCAACTTACGTTAGCAAGTGTTTGACTTGTGCGAGAGTCAAATCGGAATATCAGAAACCATCAGGCCTACTCCAACAACCAGAGATACCACAATGGAAATGGGAGCAAATTTCCATGGATTTCGTTACTGGCCTGCCTAGATCTCAACGTGGTAACGATACTATTTGGGTGATCGTGGACCGACTCACAAAATCTGCACACTTCTTGGCTATCAAGGAAACAGACAAGTTCTCTACTTTAGCAGATGTTTACTTGAAGGAAGTGGTTGCGAGGCACGGGGTGCCCACCTCTATTATTTTCGATCGTGATGCACGTTTCACTTCAGAACTTTGGCAAGCGATGCACAAATCTTTCGGCTCACGATTAGACATGAGCACAGCTTATCACCCGCAAACGGATGGGCAGTCTGAACGCACCATCCAGACCCTTGAAGACATGCTTCGGGCATGTGTGATTGACTTTGGCAACGGCTGGGAAAAGCATCTGCCACTTGTGGAATTTTCGTACAATAACAGCTACCACACCAGTATTAAAGCTGCTCCGTTTGAGGCATTGTACGGGCGTAAATGCCGGTCACCTCTTTGTTGGGCAGAGGTGGGAGATAGTCAGATCACTGGTCCAGAACTTGTGGTAGACACAACAGAACGAATTGCTCAAATACGACAACGAATGGCGGCAGCTCGTGACCGTCAGAAAAGCTACGCCGATAAGGGCAGGAAACCACTCGAGCTCTAGGTTGGGGAGCGGGTACTACTCAAATTCTCACCCTGGAAGGGTGTTGTTCGTTTTGGAAAACGAGGCAAGCTCAATCCGCGATATGTCGGACCGTTGAATTGTTATTACCGATGATTGAATGAGGATGGATTGGTATTCATGTTTGTGTAAGGATTTACTAATAAATGGATATTTTAGGGATTTAAGATACCAGTGGTATTATCGGTCCAATAACATAAGACTTGCAGCCACTATATAAGTTGGTCAAATAGCAACATGAAATCAACTTACACTTGTCGGCCATGTTTGATTATTTTAATTGATTTACCGATTGAATGGAGGTGTTGTCTCGCAATGTTTTGATAAATTATATGTTAATATATCGACGATCTATTGAATGATTTTATGATGAATTCGGTGTAACTGCTAGATGATTATTTAGAGTTCTGTGTGATTTGTGTATGTGATGATGAGAACCCTACATGACGAAATCACTAACTGGACGAAGACTTTACCACACGAAAACACAAGGCCCAGACGAAAACACTATGTGTTTTCGCCAAACTTGGAGTTCGACAAAAACCCAAAGGGTTTTCGCCAAAGGGGGGGATTTCGCCTGATGTGGTTTTCGTCAAATGATCTGATCATCAACCTTGTTAGCTTGTTAACTGTGTTAGTTAGTTAACCTTGTTAAGCTGGTAACTCTGTTAAGTAAGTAACCCTATTAGTTTATTTACTCAGTTTATTAATTCTGTTAGTATATTAACTCTGTTAAGTCTATTACTTCTGTTGAGTCTGTTAGTGGATAACCTTGTCAGAATGGACTGAGAAAGCCTTTATGTGAAGCATGAATTGTGTGGATTTGATTAACTGTTACGTGTTACACGATGTTAACTGCCAAGCAACATGTGACATTACATTTCATGCGAGTCTTTACGAACGAAAATTGATTTTATATACGTGTGTATTATAGGCCGTAACTGATAAATTGTGAGCGTGTAATTCTTAGCATACCGAGCAAACCAAGGTGAGTTCACATTTCCAAGGCATGGGATTCCCGGTGGGTTGGGAATGGTATTGATGGAATGGTATTGATGGAATGGTATTGATAGATATGATAGACTTACGTAAAACCTACGTAAAACACTAGACAACTTACCATCGTCCTCAGGTTTCGAGGGACACTTACGTAAAACCTACGTATACTTGTGCTTACTACTGTCCTCAGGGTTCGAGGGACACTTACGTAAAACCTACGTATACTTGTGCTTACTACTGTCCTCAGGGTTCGAGGGACACTTACGTAAAACCTACGTATACTTATGCTTGCTACTGTCCTCAGGTTTCGAGGGACACTTTACGTAAAACCTACGTAAACCTCACGCGTACCACTGTCCTCGGGTTAAGAAGGGCACTTACGTAAAACCTACGTAAACCTCGTACGTACTACTCCTGTTCTCGGGTTAAGAAGAACAATTATGGTTACAACTAGTCTAGTATATACAACATGGGAAGCCCCCACCAATTGAACATACAAAACAGTTTAGTTAATAACGCGTAGTTATGCAACGACCTTACTTACTGTGAACTAACTCAACTAGTTGTTGACTCTCTGTTACATGCCTTGCAGGACCATAGGTACCCATGGAGCTTGCACGGGAGGCGCGGTCGTTGTGGGCATGGATTGTGGATGTTTTGATGAAAAGTTTATGACTCTTTAAACTAAACACTTGTGTTGGATTTTCATACTATGCTTCCGCTACCTATACTATGTTTTTGATTGAACACCAATTGTATTGTGATGGATTACATTTACTTTTACTTATTACTTATATGTTCAATATGATTGGTGGCTTGATCCTGGTCAGTCACGCCTCCAAGCGATGATACTCCGCGTGTGGATTTTGGGGGTGTGACATTGTTAAAACGTTTAATGGTTAAAACTTTGTTTAGGACGTAGCAAGCCGTATTCACAGCTTCTGCCCAGAAAAGAACTGGTAGCTTTGAATCTGAAAGCATAGTCCTAGCGGCTTCAATCAACGTCCTGTTTTTCCTCTCAGCGACTCCATTCTGTTGAGGAGTATAAGGAGCATAATATTGATCTTCTATTCCCTTTTGAAGACAGTAGAGATCCAGAATCGGATTCTTGAACTCCGTGCCATTATCACTCCTTATCCTCTTGATCCTTGCATCATGGACGTTTTCCAGTTTTGTAAAAAGATCTATCAACATCTCTGCTATCTCATCTTTTGTACCTAAAAAGAAAACACATGAATAACGTGAGTAATCATCCGTGACAACTAGACAGTAGTACTCTCCACTTATGCTCCTCACGTTCACTGGACCGAATAAATCCATGTGAAGTAATTCATAAGGGGCATCTATAGAATGTACTGTTTTAGACTTATGAGGTTTCTTATGTTGTTTTCCCTTTTGACATGGAAGACATTTATCTTCCACTTGAAACCTCAGCAATGGAACCCCTTTCACTAGCTTGTTTTTGATGATATAATTCATTTTGCGGTAGTGAATATGGGCCATGCGTCTGTGCCACAACATAGATTCAGCTTCAGATGCTTTTGATAGTAAACACGCCACCGCTGCAGTTGGATCCTTGGCACCCATGTCCATGACATAAATATCATTTTTCCTTGGTGCAGGCATTACTATCCAATCATCCAGAATGACCAAACCCGGTTTCAACACCAATGCCTCAGTATTAGTAAAGTGGACCGAGTAACCCTTGTCGCAGACTTGTGACACGCTCATCAGATTGTGCTTAAGCTGCTCAACATAGTTCACTTTGTCCAAAGTGATCTTCCCATTCGTCACTTTTCCTCGTCCAGTTATCCTACCACCATTAGCACCAGCAAAATTAACATGTCCACCATCATAATCTTCAAATTCCGAAAACAACCTCGCATCCCCCGTCATGTGCCTGGAGCAGCCACTATCAACATACCATAAGTTGATAATCCTCCTTAGCAGCTCCTGCACGTACCAACCAAAAGATTAGTTAGATTGGGGGACCCAAGCCTTAATGGTCTTGGGTCTTCCAGATTCATCAACTACAGGAACATCCATCCAGTATCCATCACTCCTAACTGGAGTCTTGGATCTTGGACCTGTTGATGGAAATGGGGCATGATTTCCATAAGGTCTCTGGTCCTGAGGGTACCTATTTGTGTTTGGACTATGTGACCTTTGAAAATTTTGATTTTGATTCCAAGAACCTTGATTGTTGTAATTTCTAAAGCCATTGTTATAAAAAGTTCGACCACCATTATTTTGGTATCGATTTTGATATTGACCTTGACTTCTAAAATTGTTTGAATTTTGGTTGTTCATTCTTGGTGAACTACTTCTAGGTCTTTCATATCTGCCTGATGTAGATTCAGGCTGAAATCTTGGTTGATTTCTTTGAAAACGAGGAACTTGAGGAGTTCCTTTTTCAGCCTTATCTACACCACCAGCAACACCCGGTTGTTGCTTTGGAGCAGATTTCTTTGGAGAATTTGAGACTTTCTCCTCATTATCACCTTTCTTCTCTGGTGATTTCCCTCTTTGTTTCTCACTAACTTGTGCTTCACCCTTTTTATTAGGACAGCAGCTAGCTACATGTCCTTTTGTGTGACATTTGAAGCACGATCTCTTTTTCGAAGACTTCTCAGTTGAAGCCTTTGAACTAGATTCTGGTTTTGATGATGATGCCTTAGAAGGATTTGGTTCAGTTTGCTTAGTTTCAGAATTTTCTTTGTTTTTATTTTTTGCAAACTCTAAATTTGATTCATTTTCAATAACAGTTGTTTTGTTTTTCATGTCACTTCCTTGAACAAAATTAACCTTTTTAACAAAAGTTGGATTTTTATTCATAGGATTTGTATTTTTCTTTTTCAAAATAGGTTTGTTGTTATTTTCCTTCTTAGCATCATTATCTTCAAGCACATCACCTTGACTAGATGTGAAACTACTTGGTGATGTTGACAAAAAGTCTGTGAACTCATCTTCATCAGGTAAGAAAGAATAGTCATGACTAAGAGGAGGTGGGACTTCATTAAAGCCCTTGAATCCCACACTGGTCTTGTCATTACTCTTCTTTAACCCACCCATCATGTGTTTCATAACAAAAGTAGAATCCCTGAATTGACCTAATTTCTTTTCAAGTTCAACAATTTTGAGTTGTGCATCTGACAACTCTTTGCATTTTTCAGAAATCTCTTTTGTTTTCTCAGCCATCATGTCATGAGCTAAGTCTATGACTTGAAGTTTTTCGTTTTGTTTGCTGGTTAAAACTTCAATTTCAGCCTCATAGCCTTTTATCTTTTTCAAATATGATGACTCATTTCTTTTAGCAAAGAAATTTGATTCCTTTACGTTAGATATTTCGCTCACCAGACTTTTATTTTGAGTTGACAACCTGTCAACTTCACCCTGTAATTCACGACACTTTAAACAAACAGAAGTAGCAGAGTTACTTACCTCTCCTGTCGATTTGTCTGAGTTGGCCATAAGAGCAGCCAGTTGAGCTTCCATTCTTTTGATGATTTCATCTTTCGCTTCATCTTCCCTTTCATGCTCAGACTTTGGCTTTTCTTTTTCAGCATCTGTTGTCTGATCAGCATTATCTATCTCAGCTTCACTTTTCTTCTCAACCTTAGCATCATCTACTGTAGCTTCACCTTCATCAACTGGCACAATCTCTGCCATGAATGCCTGAGTGACATTCTCATCATTTTCCAAGTGAATACTCCAGTCATATGAGCCTTCTCTTGCAGTAGAGATCAACGCCCTTGAGTTAGAGTTGTTTGATGCATTCCTATTGTTTGAACTCTGACTCGAAGACTCATGCTTTTGTTTTTGACATTCCCTAGCGAAATGACCATAACTTTGATAGTTAAAGCACCTCACTTTGGTCTTGTCAAATCCAACACTCTTTCCTACAAACTTCCTTCCAGTTCTGTTCATGAACCTCTTCACACGTCTCGAAATCATTGCCATCTGCCATTGTAAATCCATCTCTTCTAGATCATCAGGGTCAATCTGATCATAATCTTCATCTAAAGTTGCAGGATCAGATATCTTTCCCTAAATGTAGTTCTCATAAGACGCAACAAACGAAGCAAGTAGAGCAAGATGTTCTTCAGCAGACTTCACACTCATTGGCATTGACTTTGCACTACTACTTGGCTTAGCAGCTGATGATCTCTTAACTCCTGTTGATCCTCCTGAAGCAGCTACAAAACACACATCACCGTCCTCATTTACTGTGACCTGCTCATTATCACACGAGAGAAATGCAGTAGCAGAGTCGCTAGAAGCATCATGAGATGAAGAAGATGTAAGCCCATTGTAAATCCCTGGATCTTGAACCTGATCATATCCAGTATCCTTCTTCTTCATACTGAGCTCATAAGCTCTTAGCTTTCCAACTACTTCTTCAAGTTCCTTTGTCTCATAATCTGCTTCTCCCTTGATCATGAGAGTGTAGATATCCCATTTAGTAGGCAGAGCATCAAGCAGCTTGTCATTTTTCTCTATGTCAGTGTAGCAATCTATATCATAATTGTCCAATTCTGACATCAGATGGTAGTATCGAGTGATGACGTCCTCAAGTGACTCATTTTTCATATATTTGAACACAGCAAATTGCTTCTTCAGTAGATCAACTTTGTTCTCTAGCGCATCCCACATTTACATAGAAGTAGTATACTTCTTAAAGGTATGTTTGATGCCATCAGGTAAAGACATTTTAATGGCAGCCAAGGCTCTCTTTTCAGCCTCATACATTTTATTTTGTACGGCATCCATATCAACATAAGCAGTTATACGTTGTCTTCCCTCAAACTCATGAGTTGGGTTCACATACCCATCGTCTATACATATCCACATACGAGTGTCCTGGTACTCAACAAAGGATTGAAACCTATCCTTCCATGTCAAGTAGTTCTCCACCTTCATCATCTTAGGTGGTTTGTTCGTTGTGCCAACCTCATGTTCCATCCTTAAAATTTTTCGTATGCGAGCCAAGAAAAATTCCACCCCGTCCGAAATGGTCCTAGATGGTCCGAAATGGCTTTAAATCCGAAATGAGCACTTTCTGGTCCGAAATGAAGCTTTATGATCCGAAATGAGCACCCCTTAAACCGAAATGATCCGTAATCCTTTTGACTGGTCCGAAATACAACTTAAACTGGTCCGAAATGAGTTCTTTTGATCCGAAATCCAAGACTTCTAATCCGAAATGCAAGTCTTCAAGTTCGAAATGATCCGAAATCAACTCAAACTGGTCCGTAATGCAAATGTTTGATCCGAAATGCAAGCCTGAGTATCCGAAATACAAGTCTGAGTATCCGAAATGCAGTAAGAAGATCCGAAATGCAATCAGACAATCCGAAATGGTCCGAAATTGCTTGATTTCTATCCGAAATTGCTTGATTCTGGTCCGAAATGCAAGTATTCTGGTCCGAGATGACCCGAAATACTTGATGTTTGTCCGAAATCAACAGCAGAACACGAACACAGCCTCCAAAAACGTCCAAAACGCTGATTTTTCTGCAGAAACAATTCTGAACCGAGCAAATCAAGAGCCAAATGCTCTGATACCAATTGTAGGTCCCGTAAGCCGTGCGGATCGTAACAGAATCGTCGATCTAACCTAGAGTGCGGAATCCTCTAGATCAGATTTAACAGAAAACGTGTAGAAAACCGAAATCACTTTAAACCCGATCTTTATTGATTATCTTCTAACGATTACAATCAATCAAGATCTCTAATTCGTCCAAGCCTTTCTCTTTCATGAATTCTCTCCAAGAGTGATTAGAAGATTAACCTAAACCCTAATGCTAAGCTTTGTTTATATAGGACAAAGCTTTGCATATGGGCTAGGCCCATTTCGCCTACCATCCCCCTATGTGGGTTTGGTTTGGCCCAATCACTCTTAATTAACTATTACAAAGCTAAACCCGCTAACTATTTATCGTTTTACTAATTACAAGATATCCAAAGACCAAATCTAAGCTGTTGTCACAAATATGCACCAACAAATACAAAAAAGTAGATGACTTACAAGGTTATGCTACTATGATATGTAAAAACCTATCCTATGATCCCATAACTAATGCATATCTCAAAAAGCCACTCAAGGAAGACTACATTAATCACATCATGGAAAAGAATCTATTGATCCTAGATAATGATGCTCTTTGACTAAATTTGGCAATTGATATCAATAAGTATGAAAATAATGTGCGGAAATGGAAATAAAACTTTCAAGAAACACAACTTACAGAATATTCAAGTTTATATCATTTTGGAAAACAATGTGTACAAGGTGATTGTGTGGTTATTGACTATTACAAACGAATACTTAAAGAATTCTATAATGAAGGGTAATGGAGTTTTTGTTGTATGTATTGAATGCTTGGCTTAACTCATTTTCTTCGGTGGTGACATCTCTATTTATAGATAGTCTTTGTCATGAACCAACATTTGTTTATTCATGCACTCGCTTTGCAGAAAGTAGCTTTTTATCATATTCATTGAATCCATCAAGGTCAACTTGCTACTTCACAAATGTGGCAGAGGCTTATCTTTTAGACAAGTTGGCTCATCAGAATTTTCGAATGGCCTTCTTACCAGAATTCTATTGAACTGATCATTAGAATTTCTGATGATCAGATGTTATGTGACAACTGTCAAAAATCCAGGTATCCGTATAATTAATTAATCTTGATTAAGTACTTAATGACTGTGCTGAATTACAATTAACTGCTTTCTGATTATTGCTTTATACACACATGTGCATCACATATTGCAAATGACATATCATTAATTCCATGAGAACTTTATTGACATAAAAGATGCACAAAGCACAGTTAGCACAGTTACCAGACAAACCGGGAAAATGCTGACGGAGTTCAGTAAATAGACAAACAGTGTTTTGAGACCCAGTATGAGTCAGAAATTAAGTACTACACTAGTATAGAGTGTAGGGAAGTAAGGATCACAAAACTACTTTTCTAGGTGATAGTTTAAGTGCCGGAAAGTTCCTGAAACTCACCCAATGTGCTGAATTTTGCTACTTTTCTAGGTGATAGATTAAGTGCCGGAAAGTGCCTAAAACTCACCCAAAGTGCTGAATTTGGCAAAATTCAGCATAAACCAACATTTTAACAAACTAATTTTATGCAGAAACATGGTAAAATGATCCCGAATGCTTTACTAACTGTCGGGAATTAAAAGTGTCACAAAAAGATACATAAAGCACACTAAGCTGTAAGGTTTAGCACTTTAACTAATCAGTGTCTAACCGGACAACCGGACACTACCCGAAACACCAAATTTACACTTGAAGCATTGTTTTAACATTTCCAAGCTAGTTATGGTCTCCGAACATCATAACACCCCATACAAAATATCTAGTAACTAAAACACTTAACTTACACTTGGATTTGAACTAAATTGCAACTAGATGATTAAACCTACACCTAGACCCCCCCCCCCACCTATGGATGGCCATACCCCCTCCATACCTTTAAGATTTGATTTACTTATTTTAATGGATCTTGTTTTTACTTTTTAGAGAACATTACACATGGGTTAAATGGAAAGGATGGTTATAAGATGAACACAAGAGATCATAATTTACACACACTTCACAGACTCATCTTTCTCCCTCTCTTGCTCTCCATCCCGGCCGAACACTAGCCACACCACCACCATCATCATTCAATCTTCATCATCCATTCCAAGCATTCACAAAGGTGTTAGAGTCCATACAAGGAAGCTTGGTGGCTTTGGAACTTGAAGGACCTTCTCTATTTGCTTTAATCCTCTTTATTTCTACTCTTGATTCATCCCTAGCCTTGAGCTAGTGGTAAGATCCTTGTACACTCCATATTACTTCTATTTTGAGTGGTTAAAGTAGTATCATAAACAAGAACATTAAGAACACTAAAGAACATAAGCATGTAACTTGAACATAAGCTTGATTTATGGAGTAATCTTGATGAAACTAAGTTGTTTATGGTATGAATGCTTATTGATCATTGATTGTTTGTAGAAATGATGTTGATCATCATAACATCTTGCTAGATCATGATTAGAAACATAGTTTAGCAAGATGAGAAAGTGAGAATGTGGTAGGGTGAAAGATCATCCACACTTAAATCATGAACTTGAGAAGAATACCTTGGTTTCTTGAAAAATAATAGTCAAAGTGGGTTAATAATCATATAGATCTAAGATTTATGAGTGGTTTTCCAAAAGAACCAAGTTTAAAATATGAGTTTTAGTAGATCATGGTTCTTACATAAACAAACACTATTTTTAATGGTTAAACAAGTGTAGAAACACTTGTGTAACAAGAAGATTACCTAAAGAAGCATTTTTAGAAAATGTGTTTTGAAGTTGTAAACATCCAACTTCTTTAAAAATGAAGTTTTCAAAGAAGTAAACACACTTTGAAGGATAACTAAACCCACTAAACACACTACCAAGTTACTACAACTTTTCATAAACTTTCAAGTTCACGAATTAGTGGAATAAGCATGATTTTGGCAAAATTGGTAAGTGTAAGTTGTTTAGTGTTAATTGTGGATTGATTGTGGTGATTTTACAAAAGAAAATGATATGTTTGAATGCATGGAAACCACCATTTTTAGGGGAAACTATGGCAAAATTTTCTAAAAATACAAACACTTAGAAAAATAATGTCAAACAAATATTAACCAAGTGTATTTAAAAACATACATTGTTACATAAACTTTGCCATAAATTTTGGTTACAAAATACAAATATTGGAGGTTGGTTTTTACAAATAAAAGTGACTAAAAATATATTTAGAATATATATATACATTAAAGACACATATGTGTGATTATTGGTATACTTTGTGTAATAGTTATATTATTTTAGGACTTGAAATAATATAACACATTAAAACACCAAGAATTACAATCCAAAATATTACCAAAATCTCAAGGAATAAATATACAAGTTACACACAAAATATTGGCAAAACCGAACAAGAAATGTAACTTACAAAATATTCCGGAACTTAATTCGCAAGTGTATTTTGGTAAGTAATATTTTGGACACAAGGAAGTGAAAATATGATTTTTGCAATTATTACAAAGTTATATCATATTTTTTACAAAGAGAAAATATATTGTTTTTGGGAAATAAAAATATATTTTCTTGGAATTTCTAGAAGATATATAATTTTTGGGAAAGATATATATTTTCTTGAATACACTTAAAATACATTATTTTTGGATAAAAATGAGTTTATATATATTTTCTAAGTTAGACTTGAAAATATACTATTTTGGAACTACAAATATTTTTGCCAAAAGAAAAATCACAAATAATTTTTCCAAGTAATATTTCTTATATATATATATATATTGGAAATATATATATTGGTGGACTTTTATTAGAAATAATATTCCGGAAGGTTTAATATAAATTTAAGTATATGAATACTTAATGAATACAATAATATACGTATTCTCACACGTATAAATACACACCGGAATACGACGCCAATACATTGCAAAATATACAAATACAAGAATGCGAATACACATGTATAAGATACCCCCATCCTTGGGAAGGAAATACAAGAACCAATACTTGGGAAGTATTAAGTTAATACATATTGTTCAACAATTATTCCAAAATTTAATAAATATAATTTAAGTTGAAATATTATTTATTTTGACAATAATTATGTAACTTGGAATAATATCAAAAGCATAAAAGAAACGTAACTCAGAAATGTTAACACTAAGTCAAGGCACGACCCGTTCGAATAATAGACATTAGTACGTTGTAGGTAGTCGTGTTCACCGGAAAAGTACGAGTTACGATTGTTGAAGACGCAAGACTGTGAGTTCATGTCCCCCTTCTCTTTTAACTGTTTTCAGTTTTATAACTTCGGGGGTGAAATACTTGTTACAACTGTTTTCAAACGTTTTATACATGGTATGGTTAGCTAAGGAAGGGTACTGCTTGATCATGTGAGTGGTGGGTACAACACTTAAGGCCATTAATCCTCGTTGTAGGACCGAGGGACATGAGTGATAGATCTATTTGGGTGTTGCGAGCCCACACCCTTGAGGACCAGGGTAGCCCATGTGGTGACTATGTCTTATTCCCGGAGACAAATCTGCTAGGTTTGAGTTTTCCTGCATCACTTCACACATATCAATGGCCTTGCAAACCATTGGTGATCTGTTTTCCTTGTTGCTTTCATACCAGGATTTACATACATACAGACATACATTCAAAGGTTTACTCATACACACAAACAAACACATGAACTCGCTCAACTTTTGTTGATGTTTTCAAAATACATGTATTTCAGGGAATTAGTAAGTGGATCTGGCGGGCGTTGAAAGTTTCATGCTGCGTTGTGAATAAAGATGTCATCCATGGTTTTGAGGTTTGGGTTGGGTGTCTTATTCCTAGATGAGACACGTCTTCCAAACCTTGGTTTTATTTAATGACTTTTGATGAGTCCTTAGTGAACTCTTAAAACAATTCGTATGGTTTGTAAAACTTGAATTTGAAGTCTACATTTTAAGACAATCTCATTATGTTTAAACATATTTAATGGATGACAAATTTTATGGTTTTATCATATAGTGGATGTTATGATTGAATGCAATGGTATTAAGAAAGTCACACCATAATCACGCTTTCGTAAAAGTCAGGGTGTGACAGCTTGGTATCAGAGCTTCGATTGTAGCGAACTAGGATTCCTTCTCGAGTCTAGACTACAATCACTAGGGCTCTCACGAAAATGTTTTCACAACATACTTTCATTGCATACACGAAACGCCCAGATCCAGGGAGACAAACATTTTTACAAACAAAAGACACGAAACACACTTCAAAGTTTATGTTTATGGTTCAGTCTGAGAGACTGGGTGGTACAGTCTGAGAGACTGGGTAGTTTAGTTTGAGAAACTGGGAGGTTTAGTCTGAGAGACTAGGTAGTTCAGTCTGAGAGACTGGGTAGGATAGTCTGGGAAGACTAGGACGAATACGTGAATACATTATTATTAATTACATGCTTACTGATGGTTGTTGATATATGTGCATATGTTGTGATTGTTTTGTTACAGACACTATGTCTTCGTCTGAGAGTGGACTGTCTGATACTGTCGACCCCATGGCTATCGTTTCGGACGATGAGATTGTCCCAGAGCCTGAGATTTTTACCTCCGACACTGAGAGTGACCCGGAGACGATGCCAGATGACGATGATGATTTCCAGCCTTTTGCATTACCTGACTTTGGCGACGATGTACCGCATGCTGATGGTTTACCCGACGAGGATCCCTTTCTTGTTCCTATTCCTGACCAGGACCACCTCATCCTCGGACATCCCGATGGTGAGCACGTCGTGGCTCCGATCCTCGCCCCTCTGCCTCTTGCGGCCTTTCTTCTCGAGGATTTCCCTTTTGATGACGTATATGATGATGATGTCGATCTTTTCATTGATGCCCCCCCCCCCTGACGATGACCAGGGTGACGGAGTTCCAGCTGATGATGCCATTGTTGTTCCACTCGTTGAGGTTCCTGTCATTGAGGTTTCCTCTGATCATTTTATTCCAGATTCTTTCGAGTCTGTGTCATCCACCACTTTGCATGCATTGGGATTGCAGCGTTACCCAACTGATTGTGATACTGACACGGCCCTGTCTGTTGCACCTGTTCCTCCACACGACTTTGATCTTGACCTTGAGCTTGACTTTGCCCTTGACGATCAGCCTATTGATGCACCCGTTGATCCTGAGCTGGTACCTGCTCCTGTACATATACATGCTCCTGTGTTGATACCTGCATCTGAGCCTTTACCAGGTCATGATCCCGTACCATTTGGCATACCTGATGTTGCACCACTTATACCAGACCCGATTCCTGCACCTGCTGACCCTACTGCTTTTGCTGGTCAGATCGACCCCTGATAGGCGTTCACCAGCAATGGGTGGATAGACGATGATGATGATGTACCCCCTTTTGTTGAGCCTGTTACTCCCCCACCTGCACCTACACATGCACCTGTTGATGTCGCCCCATTTCACCCGATTGTGTCCGATGTTCACCGCACCGACCTGCCAGTCACTTTCTTACAAGACATTCCCGCACCCCGACCAGGGGATGGTCCGTCTAGTCAGCAGCCTAGCCATGTTCCACACGTGTCAGCCGCTTTTCCACACATACCTCAGTATACACCTACTACCCATTTTATTTCTGCACCGCCAGGCGAGCCACTCATATGGTTTCCGCCGAACACTATCCCACTTTATTGGTTACACGAGGGATGACCTACTTTTGTCATTGCAGCTTCAGCAGGAGATCTTGTGTCGTAGAGTTATAGAGCTTGAGAAGATTCCACGTCCTCCATCTTGTTCATGTCTGTCACCTTTTGCGACACCACCTGCTCCTCTTTTGCCTTATCCATATTTTGATGTTCGATTTCTCACCTTGGAGCAGCAGATCAATTATCTGTTGCGACACGTTTATGATCTTGAGGAGGAGCTCGCGCATGTGCGCAGTTTGCTTCCTCTTCCTCCATCTCCTCCTCCACCACCATCAGCATAGCCGATTTTTGGTTTTATGTAGGTAACTTGTTTTGATGAGAGTATGCTATTGAGCCTAGCCTGCACAACTTTTTGGAGACCACTTTTTGAGTACATGACTGTTGTAGATTGATAAACATTTTGGACAAGGGTGATGTGACCCTGTAGTCCCCTTTTGATGTGATATGATACATTTGTAGAACATGTAACTGTATTCGTGGTCGATGATTTATGAAAGCTCAATCGTAATGTTCTCATTATATACACTGTTGAATTATACATTGGTAACATGAATGTAATGTTATATGCTTCCTTGCATTGATAAATGCTACTACATACACGTACTACATACTTAACATACTTATAAACATAAGACCTGACCTATACAATCTTCTTTAGAAGATGCCTCCTCGAAGAAACAACCAGTTGCCCACAATAGAGGGTAAGCTACAAGAACGAATTTCACAAGCAATCGCACAACACGAGGCCTTGGGCTCTGAACACAGCAGAGGTACCTCAGGAAACAACCCACCTCATGGTAATGTTTAAGTCACTACGTTACGTTTGGATATTCCCTGTGCGTTTCCTTATGCTTTCTGTGAATGATGTTGCTTGTGCAGGCTGTACCTATAAGCAGTTCCTGGACTGCAAGCCTCTAAACTTTGACGGCACTGGAGGTGCTGTAGCTTTCGTTAGATGGGTTGAGAAAACTGATTCTGTGCTGAGAATGAGCAAGTGTGCGCCAGAGCACCAGGTCACCTACATTTCGGGACTGTTCCTAGACGAAGCGCTATCATGGTGGAACCTCCAAGTTCAGACTTTGGGAGAGGAAGCTGCTTACGCTATGACTTTTGGACGAAATGAAAGAACTTATGCGCAAGAAATACTGTTCAAGGGCCGAGATTCAGAAATTGGAAACTGAGTTCTAGAACCTTAAGATGGATGGTCCAAAGATTGCCAAGTATGTGCAGAGATTCCACGACTTATCTCGCGTTGTTCCTTACATGTTTGATCTGGAGTTCAAGCGAATCAAGCATTTTATTTGGGGATTGGCAACCCAAATCATGAGCATGGTGACGACGTCAAAGCCTTCAACGATCACCGAGGCTATTGATTTGAGCGTGGCATTGAAGGAAGAAACGATTAGGCTAAACAAGTTCTCAATCTCTGATGGAAAGAAGAAGGAGACTCATGTCGAGTCATCTGGAGAGAACAAGCGGAAATTCTCCAACTTCAAGAAGGGTACTCGTACGAGCAATGCCAAAAAGCGTAAGGATGCTAACCCACCAGATGAAGCACCAGTTGCTGCTACTCGTGCCGCTACTGGTGTTGAGATCAAAGGAAAAGGATACTTGGGCACCTTGCCCGAATGTAATGCATGTCAGTATCATCATGCCGGCCAGTGTAGAGATAGAAAGTGCGAAACTTGTGGAAAGAATGGTCATTCGAAGGAGACGTGTTGGGTTGGCACAGCTCATGGGAATGGTGGCCAGAGAGGAAATGGCAATGGAAACCGTGGTGGAAACGGTGATGGTAATAGAAACAACCAGGGACGGAATGGAAATCGTGGTGGTTTTGGAAACCAAGCTGGTAGTGGAAACCGTGGAGCAAACAACAATCAAGGCGGTACTGGAAACAGGCAAGGTTGTTTTAACGGTGGTGATGTTGGTCATTTCAAGAGAGATTGCCCAAAGAACAACCAAGCTCAGGGGAGAGTCTTTAACATTGGAGCTAGGGAAGCTCGCCAAGATCCGAACGTAGTTACGGGTACGTTCCCTATCAACCAACACTTTGCATCTGTACTGTTTGATACTGGTGCTGATTATAGCTTTCTATCCTTAGAATTTAAGAAAATGCTTGGGTTAGTAGCTAGTAAGCTAGATATTCCGTACTCGATAGAGCTAGCTAATGGAAAGCTAGTAGAGGCAAACAAAGTGATTAGAGGTTGTGTAATAGAGCTCGGAGAGCATGAGTTTATGCTTGATCTTCTGCCAGTCGAGTTGGGAAGCTTTGACGTGGTAGTTGGAATGGATTGGTTGTCGAGTAACCGAGCTGAGATCGTATGCAACGAGAAGATCATTCGCATTCTGATGGTGAATGGAGAGATGATTGTAGTGCATGGAGAGAAGCATGATACGCCTCTAAGGATCATCAGTTGTTTGAAAGCCCGAAGATGTTTGCAGAAAGGATGTGTTGCCTTATTGGCACATGTCGTGGACAAGGAAGCCGCTGAGCCGAAGCTGGAAGATATCCCAGTTGTGAGGGAATACCCTGAAGTCTTCCCCGAAGACTTGCCAGGATTGCCGCCCCAATGACAAGTCGAATTCCATATTGACTTGGTTCCAGGCGCCACGCCTGTAACCAAGGCACCTTATCGACTTGCGCCTTCTGAGATGCAAGAATTATCGACGCAACTTCAAGAGCTTTTGGACAAGGGATTTATTAGACCAAGCTTCTCGCCTTGGGGAGCTCCAGTACTATTTGTTAAGAAGAAGGACGGTAGTTTCCGTATGTGCATTGACTACCGCGAGCTAAACAAGTTAACCATCAAGAATCGGTATCCTTTGCCAAGGATTGATGATCTTTTCGATCAACTTCAAGGTTCAAGTAACTACTCCAAGATCGATCTTTGATCAGGTTATCACCAGCTGCGAATTCAAGAGGAGAGTATTCCGAAGACCGCCTTTAGAACTCGATATGGACATTACGAGTTCCTGGTGATGCCGTTTGGTTTGACAAACGTGCCATCAGTGTTTATGGATTTGATGAATAGAGTTTGCAAGCCATATCTCGATAAATTCGTGATTGTATTTATCGACGATATTTTGATTTATTCAAGAACGAAGGAAGAGCATGAGCAACACCTTAGAACCATTTTAGAGTTGCTCAAGAAGGAAAAGCTATACGCAAAGTTCTCGAAGTGCGACTTCTGGTTGCGTGAGGTTCAGTTCCTTGGTCACGTGGTAAACAAAGATGGAATTCATGTGGATCCCTCCAAGATCGAGGCGATCAAAAATTGGGAAACTCCGAAGACGCCAACCGAGATCCGTCAGTTTCTAGGTTTAGCTGGGTATTATCGCAGATTCATTGAGGATTTTTCTAAAATCACTCAACCATTGACCTCCCTTACTAAAAAAAGATAAGAAGTACGAATGGGGAGATAAGAAAGAAGAAGCTTTTCAGCTGCTCAAGAACAAGCTTTGCGATGCACCTATTTTATCCCTACCCGAAGGCTGTGATGCCTCACGTCAGGGATTAGGCTGTGTGCTGATGCAGCGACAGAAGGTTATCGCTTATGCTTCGCGCCAGCTAAAGGTTCATGAGAAGAACTACACCACACATGATTTGGAATTAGGCGCAGTGGTATTTGCATTAAAGATTGGCGACATTATATGTATGGCACCCGATGTACGATCTTTACAGATCACAAGAGCTTACAACACATATTTGATCAGAAGGAGCTTAATATGAGACAACGCCGATGGGTGGAGCTGTTAAACGATTATGATTATGAAATCAAATATCATCCAAGAAAGGCGAATGTCGTAGCAGATGCCTTAAGTAGAAAAGAGAGGATTAAGCCCATAAGGGTTAGGGCTTTGGAAATGATTATACAGACAGATCTCTCGTTGCGCATCTGTGCTGCGCAGAGAGAAGCTCTTAAGATGGAGAATCTTGTGGATGAATATCTCCGTGGGATGGAGAAACAGTTGGTACCCAATGGGGAAGGAACATTGTGTTTCATGGGACGAATTTGGGTTCCCCTCTTTGGTGGTCTTAGAGAAGTAATTTTCGATGAAGCTCATAAGTCAAGGTACTCGATCCACCCAGGATCGGATAAGATGTACCAAGATTTGAAGGATTTCTACTGGTGGCCGAGACTAAAAGGTGATGTTGCAACTTATGTTGGAAAGTGCTTAACCTGTGCTAAGGTAAAAGCCGAATATCAGAAGCCTTCAGGTCTTCTGCAGCAACCCGAGATACCCATGTGGAAATGGGAGCAAATCTCAATGGATTTTATAACCAAGTTGCCAAAGACACCTAGAGGTCATGACAGGATTTGGGTAATCGTAGACCGCTTGACGAAATCTGCACACTTTTTGTCGATCAGGGAAAAGGATAACGCTGGTAAGCTAGCTGAGCTATACCTAAGGGAGATAGTTGCACGACATGGAGTGCCTATCTCGATTATATCTGACAGAGATGGAAGGTTTATGTCAAGGATTTGGCAATCTTTCCAGGAAGCATTTGGTTCTCAATTGAATTTGAGCACGGTATTTCACCCACAGACAGATGGTCAAAGTGAGAGAACGATTCAAACACTTGAAGATATGTTACGAGCCTGCGTTATGGACTTGGGTGGCAGTTAGGACACTCGCCTACCTTTGGTTGAGTTCTCCTATAACAACAACTACCATACAAGCAATCAAGCTGCCCCGTTTGAAGCTCTATACGGACGCAAGTGTCGATCGCCGTTATGCTGGGCAGATGCGGGCGATAGACAGCTAGTTGGTCCCGAATTGGTTCAAGAAACGACTGATAAGATCATACAGATCCGAGAGCGCATTAAGGCGGCTCGTGATCGACAAAAGAGCTATGTGGACCAAAGAAGGAAACCTTTGGAATTCAAAGTAGGAGATATGGTTCTATTGAAAGTTTCACCATGGAAATGTGTGGCACGCTTTGGGAAGCTTGGAAAGTTAAACCCATGATTCATTTGACCGTTCAAAATCCTGGAAAGGATTGGGCTTGTAGCTTACAAGTTGGACCTACATGCGGAACTTAATGGTGTTCATGATACCTTCCATGTATCTAACCTGAAGAAGAGTCCAACACAAGAAACAGTGGTTATTCCTGCTGACGAAGTTCACATTGACGACACACTCCATTTTACAGAAGAACCCGTTGAGGTCACGGATTGGAAAGTTAACAAAACTAGAAGGAGTAGTGTTAAACTTGTTAAGGTTCGATGGAACGCACGTCACGGCCCAGAATTTACTTGGGAGCATGAGGACCGCATGAAAGCAAAATACCCGCACTTATTCCCTAACACCCCTGCAGCTACTAGTAAAGCTTAAAATTTCGGGACGGAATTTTCTTAACAGGGGGAGAATGTGACAACTGTCAAAAATCTAGGTATCCATACAATTAATTAATCTTGATTAAGTGCTTAATGACTGTGCTGAATTACAATTAACTGCTTTCTCATTATTGCTTTATACACACATGTGCATCACATATTGCAAATGACATATCATTAATTGCATGAGAACTTTATTGACATAAAAGATGCACAAAGCACAGTTAGCACAGTTAACAGACAAACCGGGAAAATGCTGACGGAGTTCAGTACATAGACAGACAGTGTTTTGAGACCTAGTATGAGTCAGAAATTAGGTACTACACTAGTATAGAGTGTAGGGAAGTAAGGATCACAAAACTGCTTTTCTAGGTGATAGTTTAAGTGCCGGAAAGTGCCTAAAACTCACCCAAAGTGCTGAATTTAGCAAAATTTAGCATAAATCAGCATTTTAACATACTAATTTTATGCAGAAACATGGTAACATGATCCTGAATGCTTTCTTAAGTGTCGGGAATTAAAAGTGTCACAAAAAGATACATAAATCACACTAAACTGTAAGGTTTAGCATTTTAACGAATCAGTGTCTAACCGGACAACCGGACACTACCCGAAACACCAAATTTACACTTGAAGCATTGTTTTAACATTTCCAAGCTAGTTATGGTCCCAGAACATCATAACACCCCATACAAAATATCGAGTAACTAAAAGACTTAACTTACACTTGGATTTGAACTAAATTGCAACTAGATGATTAAACCTACACCTAGACCCCCCTATGGACGGCCATACCCCCTCCATACCTTCAAGATTTGATTTCCTTATTTTAATGGATCTTGTTTTTACTTTTTAGAGCACATTACACATGGGTTAAATGGAAAGGATGGTTATAAGATGAACATAAGAGATCATAATTCACACACACTTCACACACTCATATTTCTCCCTCTGTTGCTCTCCCACTCGGCCAAACACTAGCCTCACCACCACCATCATCATTCAATCTTCATCATCCATTCCAAGCATTCACAAAGGTGTTTGAGTCTATACAAGGAAGCTTGGTGGCTTTGGAACTTGAAGGACCTTCTCTATTTGCTTTTATCCTCTTGATTTCTACTCTTGATTCATCCCTAGCCTTGAGCTAGTGGTAAGATCCTTGTACACTCCATATTACTTCTATTTTGAGTGGTTAAAGTAGTATCATAATCAAGGACATTAAGAACACTAAAGAACATAAGCATGTAACTTGAACATAAGCTTGATTTATGGAGTAATCTTGATGAAACTAAGTTGTTTATGGTATGAATGCTTGTTGATCATTGATTGTTTGTAGAAATGATGTTGATCATCATAACATCTTGCTAGATCATGATTAGAAACATAGTTTAGCAAGATGAGAAAGTGAGAATGTGGTAGGGTGAAAGATCAACCACACTTAAATCATGAACTTGAGAAGAATACTTTGGTTTCTTGAAAAATAATAATCAAAGTGGGTTAAAAATCATATAGATCTAAGATTTATGAGTGGTTTTCCAAAAGAACCAACTTTAAAATATGAGTTTTAGTAGATCATGGTTCTTAGATAAATAAACACTATTTTTAATGGTTAAACAAGTGTAGAAACACTTGTGTAACAAGAAGATTACATAAAGAATCATTTTTAGAAAATGTGTTTTGAAGTTGTAAACATCGAACCTCTTTAAAAATGAAGTTTTCAAAGAAGTAAACACACTTTGAAGGATAACTAAACCCACTAAACACACTACCAAGTTACTACAACTTTTCATAAACTTTCAAGTTCATGAATTAGTGGAATAAGCATGATTTTGGCAAAATTGGTATGTGTAAGTTGTTTAGTGTTAATTGTGGATTTGTTGTGGTGATTTTACAAAAGAAAATGATATGCATGAATGCATGGAAACCTCCATTTTTAGGGGAAACTATGACAAAATTTTCTAAAAATACAAACACTTAGAAAAATATTTTCAAACAAATATTAACCAAGTGTATTTTAAATCATACATTGTAACATAAACTTTGCCATAAATTTTGGTCACAAAATACAAATATTGGAGGTTGGTTTTTACCAATAAAAGTGACTAAAAATATATTTAGAATATATATATATATATATATATATACATTAAAGACACATATGTTACACACAAAATATTGGCAAAACCGAACAAGAAATGTAACTTACAAAATATTCCGGAACTTAATTCGCAAGTGTATTTTGGTACGTAATATTTTGGACACAAGGAAGTGAAAATATGATTTTTGCAATTATTACAAAGTTATATCATATTTTTGACAAAGAGAAAATATATTGTTTTTGGGAAGTAAAAATATATTTTCTTGGAATTTCTAGAAGATATATAATTTTTGGGAAAGATATATATTTTCTTTAATACACTTGAAATACATTATTTTTGGATAAAAATGAGTTTATATATATTTTCTAAGTTATACTTGAAAATATACTATTTTGGAACTACAAATATTTTTGCCAAAAGAAAAATCACAAATAATTTTTCTGAGTAATATTTCTTAAATATATATATATATTTTGTAAATATATATATTGGTGGACTTTTATTAGAAATAATATCCCGGAAGGTTTAATATAAATTGAAGTATATGAATACTTAATGAATACAATAATATACGTATTCTCACACGTATAAATACACACCGAAATACGACGCCAATACATGACAAAAAATTCAAATACAAGAATGCGAATACACATGTATAAGATACCCCCATCCTTGGGAAGGAAATACAAGAACCAATACTTGGGAAGTATTAAGTTAATACATATTGTTCAACAATTATTCCAAAATTTAATAAATATAATTTAAGTTGAAATATTAATTATTTTGACAATAATTATGTAACTTGTGTAGGTCCCTGAATCACGTATGGATCGTTACAAGACTGTTAATCTATCAAGGGTGCGGAATCCCCTTGATTGATCTTCGAACACAGAAACAAGATTATGTAGAAGAACAAGAACTCGAACACACAAACACGCAAGCTTTCAAACTGATCTTCTGTGATTATCAAACCTTTAGAAACTGTTTTACAATCACTAAGATCTACAAGAACCTAACAGCCGATTTCTTTTTTGTTCTTAACCTCTCACACTTGAATGCTCTCTCTAGTTGTCTTAAGTGTCTATTGTGTCTCAAGTGTCTAACTCATAACTCAAGACTAAGGCTGTTTATATACACACAGCCAAGACTCGAATTGGGCTTTGCCCATATTACATTTGTCACATAAACTTGGGCCTAATAGACTTGTTACAAACTTGGACTGATTGGGCTTCATAGAACTCGTTTTTCTTTAAGTCTTCATGATCCAATCTTCTGTTTAATATCCAAAGACCAATCCAAAGTTGTTGTCATATAACATGCACCAACAAACTCCCCCTTGACAATAGCTTGCAAAGGAAACTTTAGCCTTCAGAATCTCACAGTCTTTGGTCTTTGGATAGCGTCAGCTTCAACATGAATTCTGTCTTTGTCAGCAACATCTTTGTCAGCAACAGACTCGAACACACAAACACACAAACTTTCAAACTGCTCTTCTGTGATTATCAAACCTTTAGAAACGTTTTACAATCACTAAGATCTACCAGAACCTAACAGCCGATTTCTGTTTTGTTCTTAATCTCTCACACTTGAATGCTCTCTCACAGGTTGTCTAAAGTGTCTCAAGTGTCTCAAGTGTCTCAAGTGTCTAACCCTAAACATGTAGCAAGAGGTTGTTTATATGCTACAACCTCCTATACATGAATTGGGCTTTGCCCATATTACATTTGTTCATATAAACTTGGGCCTAATAGACTTGTTACAAACTTGGACTGATTGGGCTTCATAGAGCTCGTTTTTCTTTAAGTCTTCATGATCCAATCTTCTGTTTAATATCCAAAGACCAATCCAAAGCTGTTGTCATATAACATGCACCAACAAACTCCCCCTTGACAATAGCTTGCAAAGGAAACTTTAGTCTTCAGAATCTCACAGTCTTTGGTCTTTGGATAGCGTCAGCTTCAACATGAATTCTGTCTTTGTCAGCAACATCTTTGTCAGCAACAGACTCCCCCTAAGCTGATGCATTCAATCACCAAATCTTCCAAGTTTTGATTCAGCATTCAATGTAAGTCTTCACAGCATCCACTCTGCATTGTAGAAGGAGGATTCTACCAAGCAGCAACAAACTCCTCCTCTCTTCACAGCAACTTCTCATCAACAACTGCTTCAATCTGTATACTATAAAACAAACATCTCGAGAAACCATAAGAATTTTTCAACATGGTTAAAGAATTTTTATTATACTAGAGATAGTTAAACTGTATCAGATTAAGCATTTTCCAATTGAGCACCAACACGCACAAATTTTAACAAACACCTTATAACCTGCATGATTCAAAAAAAAAATTTGAACCCACTTTCTAACACAGTCTCCCCCTTTCGGTAACAACTCCTCCAAGAATAACAGTTTTCCGTACATTAAGAATTTTAACAGAAAAAGAGACTATTTTTGGATTTTATATTTTTCAAATGTAAAGACTGAAAGCAGTAAATAAATATTTACAGACATTCTTTTTGCGAGTTTCGAGGGTAAGAGAATCATATCAGTGTACGGTCATGTCAAAACGATCTTGTTGTTCTTTTAGTTAACATTTAGATAAGCATCCTATAACGATTATCGGTATTGTTGTCCACATAAGCTCAACTTATCATATGTAATCATGGCGAGGGGATACGTTAAGGTATGATTTATACTTACCGACCGGTGTTCATCCACATCACGACACATTCCCGTATCAAGGTATGCACGAGGGTTCATCTTACCGGTGAGTATACCGATTATCATCTGTTTGACCGTATATGATGTGAGAAACTCACTTATTTTGATTGAAAACAAGCCCTATGTGATAGAATCACTTATTGATGAGGAACTTGATTTTCAGATGCATGAGGGCACAGGAGCAATTCCGTGAACAGGTCAGTACTTTCGTACAGCAGAGAGACGAACTTGACTCCCGGATAAATGTGATATTTTATCACTTATTTTGGGGACATGTGATTGTTGATCACTTATTGAGGTCGAATGCAATATGTACACGTATGTATGATATCATGGAAGATCTAGACTTGCGTCCCCGTTATTTTTCGGTAAAAGATACAACCATGATACCCAGATGATAAGCAGCATAAAGACCGAATATCTCAGAACCTCGGCAATCTCTCAAACGAAATTTCGGTACTAAGACCATATGCCAATGAATGGTTCCCACTTGGTCTTCAGTCAATTTAAGTTTATATCACCCTGCACACTTTAATATGATTGTGAGCCTACCGATACATCTTATATAGAGCTGCTTAGCATATTTCATTTAAGGTTTAAAGAGGTTTAGACAGACCACTGATGTACTATCATTTTCTCTTTTGCTCGCCAGGAAACTCATTTTTGCTTTTCTAAATTTTTTTTTTTTTGTGTTTTTGATTTTTCAATTTTTTTGTATTTTTGATTTTTAAGAAAAACAGTAAACTATTTACAAAAATTCTTATGAAAAACCAGTTATTCAGGATTCCTCATCCCATTGAGTTCGACTAAGTGTTCAAAGCGAGCTCGATCAAAAGCTTTTGTGTAAAGATCAGCAAGGTTATCTTCTGTGTCGACTCGGTGCAATTCAATTAATCGTTTTTCAGCACAATCCCGTATAAAGTGATGACGTATGTCAATGTGTTTAGTTCTACTGTGCTTTACGGGATTGTTTGTGATTGATATAGTGGCATTATTATCTATCATAATAGGAGTACGAGTGAAATCCAAACCGTAATCGCGCATCTGCTGTTGGATCCAGAGAACCTGAGAGCAACAGCTACCCGCAGCAATATATTTAGCTTCACATGTAGAGGTAGACACACAGGATTGCTTCTTGCATTGCCAAGACACGATCCTGCCTCCTAAGAACTGACAACCACCTGTTGTAGACTTTCTGTTTGATTTGCATCCTCCAAAGTCTGAATCAGTGTAAGCAACGAACCTCAAATCACTATCAGCTGGATACCACAACCCAAGTTTAGGTTTCCCCTTCAAGTAACGAAGAATCCGCTTCACTGCTTTCATATGTGACTCCTTTGGATTTGCCTGATATCTGGCACACAAGCATACGGCAAACATGATGTCGGGTCTTGAAGCAGTCAAGTACATTAGAGAACCAATCATCGCCCTGTATTGAGTTGGATCAACATCTTCAGTGCTTTCATGATCTGGGCCGAGATTGTGGTTTTCACAAATGGGTGTGTTGAAAGTAGAGCAATCATTCATTTTGAATCGAGTCAAAATGTCATACACATACTTTGTTTGATGTATAAACATCCCATCCTCCTTCTGTTCAACTTGTAATCCCAGAAAGTAAGACAGCTCACCCATAGCACTCATTTCAAACTTGCTCTTCATCACCTGTTCAAATTCCTTACACATGTTTTCGTCAGATGACCCAAAGATGATGTCATCCACGTATACCTGTACCAGCAGAAAATCTTCCTTCTTTCTCTTAATGAACAGTGTACCGTCAATCTGACCTCTTTCAAAACCATTTTTGACCAGATGTGTAGACAGTGTCTCGTACCATGCCCTGGGAGCTTGATGTAACCCATACAAAGCCTTATCAAGTTTGTACACTCGATCTGGATAGTCTGGATCAACGAACCCATCTGGTTGTGAGACATACACCACTTCTTGGACTTTTCCGTAAAGAAATGCACTCTTCACGTCTAGTTGGTAAACTTTGAAGCCCTTGAATGAAGCAAAAGCCAGAAACAAACGAATTGCCTCCAGCCTCGCCACTGGTGCAAACACCTCATTGTAATCAATCCCTTCTTGCTGATTGAAACCTTTCACCACTAACCGAGCCTTGTTGCGTGTGACAATTCCTCTTTCATCTTTCTTGCACCTAAATACCCATTTAGTGCCAATCTCTCTCTCACCTTTTGGAAGGTCCACCAATTCCCAAACCTTCAACTTAGCAAACTGGGCCAATTCCTCTTGCATAGCTTCAACCCATGAATTGTCTTTAAGAGCCATATGAATGTTCTTCGGCTCCTCTTGGGAAATAAAGCAACTATACAAGCACTCGTTCACTATCCCAGTCTTCTCAATTGAAACAAATAACCCAGAATTTTCTGCTATGCTTCTTCTCGTCTGAACACCTACAGTAGGATCTCCCAGTATCATATCAACCGGATGATCTCTATTTGCTCGTGTAGTAGCAACAGCATCGACTTCTAGATTATCACCCAGGTTTGATCCAACCTCCCCCTGAATATTTTGATTTGCAAACGGATTAATGAAATCCTCCCCCTGAAAGGGTTCAGAGTCACTATCGCTTGAATCATGATCAGCAGCACTTTGGGAAGTTCCCGGAGCATCTGACATATCTACATTCGATCTAGGCATAAATTCACCTTCATCGTCTTCACCAATCACTGTTTGAATCAGCTGAGAAGCATCTGCATCAGGAACCTCAGGAATATTAAATGATTTAAACACACTATCATAATCATATAATATAGCAGGACCACTCGTTGATTGTTGAGGTTTGTAAGAAGTAATTTCTACATTGAAAACAACCTCAATTTTACCAGTTTTTAGATTAAAAACCCTTTTATTCGGTGTGCCAGGCACGTAGCCTAGAAAGTAGCCTTCATCTGCCACCTCACCGAATTTTTGTTTATCTTTGTTTCGCACAATCGTGCAGGGTAATCCAAATGGTTCAAAGCCTGTTAAGTTTGGTTTTTCATTAAACATTAACTCATGACAAGTTTTGTTAAAACGTTTAACGGTCAAAACTTTGTTTAGGACGTAGCAAGCTGTATTCACAGCTTCTCCCCAGAAAAGAACTGGTAGCTTTGAATCTGAAAGCATCGTCCTAGCGGCTTCAATCAACGTCCTGTTTTTCCTCTCAGCGACTCCATTTTGCTGAGGAGTGTAAGGAGCGGAATATTGATGTTCAATTCCCTTTCGAAGACAGTAGAGATCCAGAACTCGATTCTTGAACTCCGTGCCATTATCACTCCTTATCCTCTTGATCCTTGCCTCATGAACGTTTTCCAATTTTGTAAAAAGATCTATCAGCATCTCTGTTGTCTCATCTTTTGTACCTAAAAAGAAAACCCATGAATAACGTGAGTAATCATCAGTGACAACAAGACAATAGTACTTTCCACCTATGCTCCTCACGTTCACTGGACCGAATAAATCCATGTGAAGGAAATCATAAGGGGCATTAATGGAATTTACTGTTTTAGACTTATGAGGTTTCTTGTGTTGTTTTCCCTTTTGGCATAGAAGACATTTATCTTCCACTTGAAACCTCAGCAATGGAACCCCTTTCACTAGCTCATTTTTAATAATGTAATTCATTTTGCGGTAGTGAATATGAGCCATGCGTCTGTGCCACAACATTGATTCAGCTTCAGATGCTTTTGACAGTAAACACGCCACCGCAACAGTTGGATCCTTGGCACCCATGTCCATGACATAAGTATCATTTTTCCTTGGTGCACGCATAACTATCCAATCGTCCGGAATGACCAAACCCGGTTTCAACACCAATGCCTCAGACTTGGTAAAATGGACCGAGTGACCCTTGTCGCAGACTTGTGACACGCTCATCAGATTGTGTTTAAGCTGCTCAACATAGTTCACTTTGTCCAATGTGATATTCCCATTCGTCACTTTTCCTCGTCCAGTAATTTTTCCACCTTTAGCACCAGCAAAATTTACATGTCCACCATCAAATTCTTCAAATTCAGAAAACAACCTCGCATCCCCCGTCATGTGCCTGGAGCAGCCACTACCAACATACCATAAGTTGATAATCCTCCTTAGCAGCTCCTGCACACACCAACCGAAAGATTAGTTAGATTGGGGGACCCAAGCCTTAATGGTCTTGGGTCGTCCAAATTCACCTACTACTTGAACATCCATCCAAGATCCATCACCCCTAATTGGAGTCTTGGATCTCGGACCTGTTGATGGAAATGGGGCATGATTTCTATAAGGTCTCTGGTCCTGAGGGTACTTATTTGTGTTTGGACTATGTGACCTTTGAAACTTTTGATTTTGATTCCAAGAACCTTGATTGTAATTTCTAAAGCCATTGTTATAAAAAGTTCGACCACCATTATTTTGGTATCGATTTTGATATTGACCTTGACTTCTGAAATTATTTGAATTTTGATTATTCATTCTTGGTGAGTTACTTCTAGGTCTTTCATATCTGCCTGATGTAGATTCGGGCTGAAATCTTGGTTGATTTCTTTGGAAACGAGGAACTTGTGGAGTTCCCTTTTCAGCCCTATCTACACCACCAGCAACACTCGGTTGTTGCTTTGAAGCAGATTTCTTTTGAGAATTTGAGACCTTTTCCTCAATATCACCTTGCTTCTCAGGTGATTTCCCTCTTTGTTTCTCACTAACTTGTGCTTCAACCTTTTTGTTAGGACAGCAGCTAGCTACATGTCCCTTTGTGTGACATTTGAAGCACGATCTCTTATTCGAAGACTTCTTAGTTGAAGCCTTTGAACTAGATTCTGGTTTTGATGATGATGCCTTGGAAGGATTTTGCTCAGTTTGCTTAATTTCAGATTTTTCTATGTTTTTGTTTCTAGCAAACTCTACATTTGATACCTTTTCAATAACAGCTGTTTCGGTTTTCATATCACTTCCTTGAACAAAATTAACCTTTTTAACAAAAGTTTGATTATTGTTTTTAGAAGGTGTATTTTTCTTTTTCAAAACAGGTTTGCTGTTATTTTCCTTCTTAGCATCATTATCTTCAAACACATCACCTTGACTGGATGTGAAACTACTTGGTGATGTTGACAGACAGTCTGTAAGCTCATCCTCATTAGGTAGGAAAGAATAGTCATGACTAAGAGGAGGTGGGACTTCATTAAAGCCCTGGAATCGCACACTTGTCTTGTCATTACTCTTCTTTAACCCACCCATCATATGTTTCATAACAAAAGTAGAATCTCTGAATTGACCTAATTTCTTTTCAAGTTCAACAATTTTAAGTTGTGCATCTGACAACTCTTTGTTTTTATCAGAAATCTCTTTTGTTTTCTCAGCCATCATGTCGTGAGCTAAGTCTATGACTTGAAGTTTTTCGTTTAGTTTGCTGGTTAAAACTTCAATTTCAGCTTCATAGCCTTTTATCTTTTTCAAATATGATGACTCGTTTCTTTTAGCAAAGAAGTTTGATTCTTTTACGTTAGACATTTCACTCACAAGACTTTTGTTTTGAGTTGACAATTTGTCAACTTCACCCTGTAGTTCACGACACTTTAAACACATAGAAGTGGCAGAGTTTCTTACCTCTCCTGTCGATTTGTCTGAGTTGGCCATGAGAGCAGCAAGTTGAGCTTCCATTCTTTTGATGATTTCATCTTTCTCATCAGCTTCCATTTCATGCTCAGACTTAGGCTTATCCTCTTCAGCATCTGTTGTCTGATCAGCCTTAGCTTCCTCAACTTCACTCTTCTTCTCAACTTTAGCCTCATCTACTGTAGCTTCACCATCATTGATTTGAGTGATCTCTGCCATGAATGCTTGAGTGACATTCTCATCATTTTCTAAGTGAATGCTCCAGTCATATGAGCCTTCTCTTGCAGTAGATATCAACGCCCTTGAGTTAGAGTTAGAGTTGTTTGAAGCATTCCGATTGTTTGAACTTTGATTCGTATTCTCATGCTTTTGTTTTTGACATTCCCTAGCGAAATGACCATAACTCTGACAGTTAAAGCACCTGACTTTTGTCTTGTCAAAACCTACGCTCTTTCCTACAAACTTCCTTCCAGTTCTGTTCATGAACCTCTTCAAACGTCTCGAAATCATGGCCATCTGCCATTGTAGATCCATCTCTTCTAGATCGTCAGGGTCAATCTGATCATAATCTTCATCTAAAGTGGTAGGATCAGATATTTTCCCTTGAATGTAGTTCTCATAAGACGCAACAAAAGAAGCAAGTAGAGCAAGATGTCCTTCAGCAGACTTCACACTCATAGGCATTGACTTTGCACTACAACTTTGCTTTGAGGTTGATGTTCTCTTGACTCCTGTTGATCCTCCTGCAGCAGCTACAAAGCACACATCACCATCCTCATTCACTGTGACCTGCTCCTTATCACACGAAAGAAATGCAGTTGCAGAGTCGCTAGAAGCATCATGAGGTGAAGAAGATGTAAGCCCATTGTATATCCCTGGATCTTGAACCTGATCATAACCAGTGTCCTTTTTCTTCATACTAAGCTCATAAGCTCTAAGCTTTCCAACTACTTCTTCCAATTCCTTCGTGTCATAATCTGCTTCTCCCTTAATCATGAGAGTGTAGATATCCCATTTAGCCGGTAGAGCATCAAGCAGCTTGTCGTTTTTCTCAATGTCAGTATAGCAATCTATATCATAATTATCCAGTTCTGACATCAGATGGTAGTATCGAGTGATGACGTCTTCAAGTGACTCATTCTTCATGTACTTGAACACAGCAAACTGCTTCTTCAGTAGATCAACCTTGTTCTTCTTGACATCAGGATTTCCCTCATATCTCTTCTCTAGTGCATCCCACATTTCCTTTGAAGTAGTGTACTTCTTAAAGGTATGCTTGATGCCATCAGGTAAAGACATTTTAATGGCTGCCAAGGCTCTCTTCTCAGCCTCATACATTTTCTTTTGTTCGGCATCCATATCAACGTAAGCAGTTATACGTTGTCTTCCCTCAAAGTCATGAGTTGGGTTCACATACCCATCGTCTATGCATATCCACATACGCGTGTCCTGGTACTCAACAAAAGATTGAAACCTATCCTTCCAAGTCAAGTAGTTCTCCACCTTCATCATCTTAGGTGGTTTGTTCGTCGTGCCTACCTCATGCTCCATCCTTAAGAGTTCGTTCAATTTTGACATGTTCGACGTTTCAACGTAACAGACTGATAAAACCGTACAAAATTTTTCCGAAAACAGTGGTTACCAAATTACACCGTTAGAATCGCCTCGAAAAGACGAATCCAATGATATCTAATGTCGAAAACCAAAATCGGGATTTTGTCCTAAAAATCCCACGAGTTCAACGGTGCAGACAGTTTCTTCAAACGAGCTACGGATCAATTTCTATTTGCAAAACTCTGAAATTTTTTCGACGCTTGCCAACTGAAATTCCACCCCTTAATTTCTCTCTTAAATTCGCTGATTCTGAGTCAATTTCGCTGGTTATCTTTGCTGGACAAATTCGCTGGTATAATTTCGCTATTACGACGACTAGTGAAGTCGCTGAAACCGTGATGATTTCGCTGTGGACAATCACACGGTTACCAAAGTCGCCTTTGGATTTAACGTCGCCGATAAATATGCTGGTTTCACTTAATTTCGCTGGTCTCCAAGATATCTGTTAAATTCGCTCAAGAGCTGATTGGGCCACTCAGCCACCCAATCCAGAAACATGCAGCAGCTAACAACTGCAGCAGCTGACCAACACGAAATCTTCTTTCCAAGCAAAGTCTCAATCAGATTTCCTACAAAACACGAAAACAGTCAAAACCAATAATCAAAACAGATTAAAGTACATGAATTTAAACTGTTCTTCAAGTGTTCTTCGTGTTCTTCGCAAAAACCCAGAACTTTAACACGAAATATTCAAACAACCAACTACCAAAACTCAGAATTTTGAACTGTTCTTCCTTGTTCTTGCTGTTCTTCACGAAAATTTTGAATGAGACACCAAAACTTCTTCAACCGAAACACAACTTGAATCCAGTCTTCAGTCTTGAACCATGCACAAGAGCAAACGCTCTGATACCAATTTTAGGTCCCTGAATCACGAATGGATCGTTACAAGACTGCTAATCTATCAAGGGTGCGGAATCCCCTTGATTGATCTTCGAACCCAGAAACAAGAATATGTAGAAGAACAAGAACTCGAACACACAAACACACAAACTTCCAAACTGATCTTCTGTGATTATCAAACCCTTATGAGTGTTTTACAATCACTAAGATCTACAAGAACCTAAACAGCCGATTTCTGTTTTGTTCTTAACCTCTCACACTTGAATGCTCTCTCACAGGTTGTCTAAAGTGTCTCAAGTGTCTCAAGTGTCTCAAGTGTCTCAAGTGTCTAACCCTAAACATGTAGCAAGAGGTTGTTTATATGCTACAACCTCCTATACACGAATTGGGCTTTGCCCATATTACATTTGTTCATATAAACTTGGGCCTAATAGACTTGTTACAAACTTGGACTGATTGGGCTTCATAGAGCTCGTTTTTCTTTAAGTCTTCATGATCCAATCTTCTGTTTAATATCCAAAGACCAATCCAAAGCTGTTGTCATATAACATGCACCAACAACTTGGAATAATATCAAAAGCATAAAAGAAACGTAACTCAGAAACGTTAACAATAAGTCAAGGCACGACCCGTTTGTCTAATAGATATTAGTACGTTGTAGGTAGTCGTGTTCACCGAAAAAGTACGAGTTACGATTGTTGAAGACGCAAGACTGCGAGTTCATGTCCCCCTTCTCTTTTAACTGTTTTCAGTTTTATAACTTCGGGGGTGAAATACATGTTACAACCGTTTACAAACGTTTTATACATGGTATGGTTAGCTAAGGAAGGGTACTGCTTGATCATGTGAGTGGTGGGTACAACACTTAAGGCCATTAATCCTCGTTGTAGGACCGAGGGACATGAGTGATAGATCTATTTGGGTGTAGCGAGCCCACACCCATGAGGACAAGGGTGGCCCATGTGGTGACTATGTCTTATTCCCGAAGACAAATCCGCTAGGTTTGAGTTTTCCTGCATCACTTCACACATTTGCAAACCATTGGTGATCTGTTTTCCTTGTTGCTTTCATACCAGGATTTACATACATACAGACATACATTCAAATGTTTACTCATACACACAAACAAACACATGAACTCGCTCAACTTTTGTTGATGTTTTCAAAATACATGTATTTCAGGGAATTAGTAAGTGGATCAGGCGGGCGTTGGAAGTTTAATGCTGCGTTGTGAATAAAGATGTCATCCATGGTTTTGAGGTTTGGGTTGGGTGTCTTATTCCTGGACGAGACACGTCTTCCAAACCTTGGTTTTATTTAATGACTTTTGATCAGTCCTTAGTGAAACCTTAAAACAATTCGTATGGTTTGTAAAACTTGAATTTGAAGTCTACATTTTAAGACAATGTCGTTATGTTTAAACATATTTAATGGATGGCAAATTTTATGGTTTTATCTTATAGTGGATGTTATGATTGAATGCAATGGTATTAAGAAAATCACACCATAATCACGCTTCCGCAAAAATCAGGGTGTGACAGCTTGGTATCAGATCTTCGATTGTAGCGAACTAGGATTCCTTCTCGAGTCTAGACTACAATCACTAGGGCTCTCACGAAAATGTTTTCACAACATACTTTCATTGCATACACGAAACACCCAGATCCAGGGAGACAAACATTTTTACAAACAAAAGACACGAAACACACTTCAAAGTTTATGTTTATGGTTCAGTCTGAGAGACTGGGTGGTACAGTCTGAGAGACTGGGTAGTTTAGTTTGAGAAACTGGGAGGTTTCGTCTGAGAGACTAGGTAGTTCAGTCTGAGAGAATGGGTAGGATAGTCTGGGAAGACTAGGACGAATACATGAATACATTACTATTAATTACATGCTTACTGATGGTTGTTGATATATGTGCATATGTTGTGATTGTTTTGTTACAGACACTATGTCTTCGTCTAAGAGTGGACTGTCTGATACTGTCGACCCCATGGCTATTGTTTCAGACGATGAGATTGTCCCAGAGCCTGAGATTTTTACCTCCGACACTGAGAGTGTCCCGGAGACGATGACGATGACGATTTCTGGCCTTTTGCATTACCCGACTTTGGCGACGATGTATCGCATGCTGATGGTTTACCCGACGAGGATCCCTTTCTTATTCCTATTCCTGACCAGGACCACCTCATCCTCGGACATCCCGATGGTGAGCACGTTGTGGCTCCGATCCTCGCCCCTCTGCCTCTTGCGGCCTTTCCTCTTGAGGATTTGCCTTTTGATGACGTATCTGATGATGATGTCGATCTTTTCATTGATGGCCCCCTGATGATGACCAGGGTGACGAAGTTCCAGCTGATGATGCCATTGTTGTTCCACTTGTTGAGGTTCCTGTTATTGAGGTTTCCTCTGATCATTTTGTTCCAGATTCTTTCGAGTCTGTGTCATCCACCACTTTGCATGCATTAGGATTGCAACGTTACCCCACTGATTCTGATACTGACACGGCCCTATCTATTGCACCTGTTCCTCCACACGACTTTGATCTTGACCTTGAGCTAGACTTTGCCCCTGACGATCAGCCTATTGATGCACCCGCTGATCCTGACCTGGTACCTGCTCCTGTGCCTATACCTGCACCTGAGCCTTTACCAGGTCATGATCCCGTACCATTTGGCATACCTGATGTTGCACCACTTGTACCAGACCCGATTCATGCACCCGCTGACCCTGCTGCTTTTGCTGGTCAGATCGACCCCCGATAGGCGTTCACCAGCAATGGGTGGATAGACGATGATGACGATGTACCCCCTTTTGTTGAGCCTGTTACTCCCCCACCTGCACCTACACATGCACCTGTTGATGTCGCCCTTTTCGCCTGATTGTGTCCGATGATCACCGCACCGACCTGCCAGTCACATTCTTACAAGACATTCCCGTACCCCGACCTGGGGAAGGTCCATCTAGTCAGCAGCCTAGCCATGTTCCACACGTGTCAGCCGTTTTTCCCCACATGTCTCAGTATACACCTACTACCCATTTTACTTCTGCACCACCAGGCGAGCCACTCATATGGTTTCCGCCGAACACTATGCCAGTTTCT